>JAHBCN010002694.1:0-86686 GCA_019359885.1 Listronotus oregonensis
CAATAATTTTGAACCACGTAAAAAAAAACTTTATATAAACTTTATATAAACAAGTTGTATGAAATCAACCAGGGTATCTTATGGTGCCCTTTAGCCAAAACCTGAAAGTGGCCTTGGGTATTTAAAGGTCAAATTGACTTTTTTAAACGGGAATCCCCATCTTTTGTTTCAAAATTGGAAAATAGAGAAAACGATTTAATGTACAGAGTGAGCTGGCAAACTTGACGCTTTTTATAGGAAACTTATGTTTCTGTATGTTTTACGCAAAAACTGACTTTCGTTTGTAAGGCTTAAATTTCAAGCTAAACTTACTGGTGAAACCGCAATTCGCTATCTGAGCATCATTTTTTTGATTAATTATTTTTTTAATTCCTTCGTTTTCTTCAATCTTTCATACCTTTTTTGTTAGTGGAGGTATTTTAGTTAAAAAAAACGGTTTTAAAGCATTTTCTATGTAGATTGCGAATATGCTTTTTGTTTTTTTTTTAAGATGTCGCCTTTTTAATTTATTTTTTGTTTAAATTTTAGAAAGGGCAGCCTGTATGTTTTTACAGTCTTAAAATGATCGGAAAGTTACTTTTTTAGAAACGTATCACACATTGTATTTCTTTTAAGCGTCTTTTAAGATAAATATTATATTATTTATTATTGGTATAGGGTAGAAAGTACGCCATGGAAAAAATAAAAATATCTCCTTTCAAATAATCCCAATTTTAATTTTGTATTTTATTAACCATAACTATAAATAAGACATAACCAACATAACTATAAATAAAATATTTAAATGAAAATTCGCATTACCCTATATAAACATTATAAGATAATATTATATTTTTCTTTCTTTTGGTATATTTTGGCAAGTCAGCAACAATAAAATTCGGATGATATTATGTGTTCTTTATCTTAAGAATTCAGAACCCATTTCGTACTTGCATACTTTATAATAGTAAGTAGTTTTTGGTCATGTAAAATATTAATTTATTTATTCACGTTACAAAATTTATACTTATGTTGATCGTTTTTGCGCTATTGCAGAGAAATACAGATACTAAAATTCAAAAACTAAACTAAAATTATTTAAAGTAAAACATGTTTACTATTTTTATGGCCTACTTTGTATCCTATAACAATAATAAATAACATATTATATATTTATCTCAGAAGTTACGAAAAAAATACAAAGTGCCATAATTTTTTGAAAAGGTTGTTTTTTAGTTATTCTAAAACTGTAAAAATATACAAAGTGTCCAATTTAAAATTTTAAAAAATCAAATATGCATTATTTTAACAAAAAACACAAAGTATACCTGCAATCTGCCCAAAAAACTGCTGTAAAAATGTTTTTACAGAATTAAAAAAGTCTTGTTTAAAAAAGTTATAAAGGATTGAAGAAAACGCAAGAAATTGAAAAATACGGTGTAACGAGTCAATGACACAAAAAAGCGAATTGCGGTTTTCACCAGTAAATTTGGCCTTAAATTAAAGCCCCTCAAACGGAGATCAGTGTTTGTGTAAAACCTAAAGAAACGTTAGTTTTCTATCAAAAGCGTCGAATTTGGACCAACCTGTACATCTGGTAAAAAATGTCCTTAACTAAAAAACTAGGCTATATGGAGAATGACTCTAAATGCAAAAATTATAGAAAATTAAACAAAATATCTTATGATGACCTTGGGGGTGACCATAAAAGTGTCCTAGATGGTTATTTCAAGGTGAACTTAACTTTTTAAAGTAGGAATCGCCATTCTTTATTGTAGAAATGCAAAGCGGAGACAATTCTGCATTTAACAGTCGTAATAACTTGAAGGTTTAATCTCATTATGGTGTCATTTGGAGGACAAAGTGTATTTTACCTAAAGCTTTACGAAAAATAATTTCTAATACAAAAATTTAAAAAAAATGGGCAAAAAATTTTAGTGACACATCCAGTAAAAGATAATATAGTTACAAGAATTTTACTAAATTACACAGAATGGTTACTAAACAAACAAGAGATTTGACTTGGCATTTTGAATTATGTATATTCAAATTGTATTTCAGTATTCAATTTATTTTATAAAACATTTTAAAGACAAAAAAAATTCAAAACAAAGCGACCAACATTTTTTTTATTTTAACACTTAATAAACTTCACCAAACATTTAAAAAAATTATTTTAAGGGCAACTTTACAATAAAGAGAACAACTTTTTGTAGTAGCTTCTTTTTTAAAAAATGGCTATTATAGTGGTTTAATATTGTGTCAAAGTGTATTTTATTAAACTTTTTGGGATTATTAAAAATTATTTATAATGATGACTAACTATAAGGGGGTTTACTCTTGCTAAATCATTTTTTTTGTCGATCCCCACTTCTCATTTTAAAAAAACAAGTTAAATGGAAAAATTATTTTTGCAACCTTCGAGTGCCAACAAAATTTATTTTTAAGCTAATGATAGTAAAAAAGATTTTTATGTTATGTAATAATAAATAAATTAATTTATCTAATTGATCGTATTCTAGACTAAATTCAAGTTAAAATAAAAATTACTAAATCCGTTAAAAATATTAAAAATATGTATTAAGTATACATAGGATTTTTTTATGAAATAGGCAAATAATGGAATGTATTCCAATTAAATAACTAAATTTAGTTTGAGTAAGTAAAAATGTATAAGCAGTGTTGAGAGTCACCTCTTGTATATCGTAAATCTGATTAAATAACGGAAAAGTAAAAGTTTTAACTAGTTTAATTAAATGCTTAAAATTTTGGTTTATTTCATAAATATTTCGGTAGTTTAAAATGTCCCAATTTTTAATTAATACAAGATTTTTTGTTTCTAAACCCTACTATTTTTGACTTTTATCAGTCACGCATGTTATTAAATCGTTGTACCTTTTATACTCTCAAAAGTAAATATATTTATTTCTTTTTTTATTTGTGTCATTATATAAAAACGTCATTTAATTTAGTAAAATTGCCTTAAATATTTCATAAAAAGCATTAAGATACAAACGTACGGGAACAAAATTGATGATTTTCCTTTATATTTGACTACTGAAGATCTCTCTCTCCGGTTTTTCCATTCTTTAAATGTTATTATGTAATTATTTTCTCTTCGAAAACGTCATCTATACAACACTTACTTGTTAAATGAAGCATTCGTATTTCTAAACCTATTTTGTTTTTAATGGATTCTTCCAAAACATTTAACGCCATTAAATGACTTTTCTAGATTGTGTTCTTTTATTGGATCTGAGTATCTGCTTTCGACATTTCAAGGAATTTATTCTTGTATACAATTTGATATAAAATATTAGTCATTTATCTTAGAAGTATAAAGTTAAGTTAAATATTATTTTTTTTATAAAATATTTAATATTACTTTACAGAAGTATAAACGGGGGGAAAGCTAAGGTTTTATTTACGGTTTAATATAAATGTTATTCTAACACAGACCAGTTTTGAAACTATGGTCACGTCTTAAATATTAATATGAACGGATTTTCCCTCAATAAAAATCTTATTTTTTAGGATCGCTTTATAAATAGAGTACCCACCCAGCCAATTTTTTTGATAGATTATCCAAAACATTTAACGCCATCATAGGACTTTTCTAGGCTGTCCTCTTTTGTTGGCTGTGAGTGCTTGGTTTTGAAATCTTAAGTATATGACTTTTATTTGCAATTTGATATAATGATATAAAATGTTGGTTATTAAATGAATTAAAAAAAAATCTAAGGAAGTATATGCAATATAGTTTTTTTTCTTAAGTTTTCAAGACAATACAAATAAAATGTTTTAAAACTCGTATACTTTGCCTTTTTTTATTCGTATAATGAAGATTTTGACTAAAGCCAGATTGCTCATTCCCTAAAACGTTGTTAAACACCTTTGTTTGTTATTTTAGGAAAACCAGCTTTCCCATTGGAGTATTTGTATATCTCATTTTTCTTTTATTGGATTCTTTAAAACATGTATTGTTAATAAACCAGATTTTTAAACTGTAATCTTATGTTGTATTTATGTATTTGATTTAAACATGTTTAGAAATTAAATTTTGTATACATTTGAATGACACAAAAAAATAGTAACCCGGTTTTAATCCAATGAAATATGGACATAAAACACAGGATCTTTTTCGCCTTTTAACTTCCAAGTAATTATTTTGCTTCAAACAAAACACAAAGATTAAAATTCCCAACCTCAAAATCCAACCTAGTCCGTACACAGGTAACACAGGTCATTTTGAATCCAAATCCTGTTTACACCAGCCCGAGAACGTCTAATCCAACAAGGGTATCGTACATCTATACATTTTTTTAAATGTTTTAAAATGCTCCTACATGGATTACAAATAAAATGTTTTACATATTTTTTTTATTGAGTGTCTTTATGTACCTAAATATAGCCCTTATTAAAAATATGCCATTTTACAAAAAAAACTTGTGAAATAAAGAATGTAAACTTTTGCTTCCTTTTAATATACCTATAATAAAGTAATTTTTTTAGTAATTTTATTATCTTTACATCTCCCAAAAAATAGTAGCAAACAAACAACAACAAAGTTACATCGGTCAAAAATGATACCTGTAAAAAAAACAGATTTTTTTTTAAAAAGCATAGGTTTAAAATGACATTAACTTACGTTCATCAAAAATATGTTTTTTTCATTAATTTAATTTTTTTAATTTTAAAATTTAGGCATGCGGCATCATTTTGGCTAACGACGCGAACAAAAAATAAAAATTGGGCAGTTATTGATATGCGCTCTAAAAACTGGAGTGCCGACTTAAAATCATTAATAACTTCATATCTCAAGTTTAACACATTTTTTTACGAAAGACTAAAATCTAGGTCAGTCCGAGCATTACATTTTGACTTATGACTTTTCGAAAATAAATAAAGTTGGGATAAATCACTGATATCGAAAAACTATAGATTCATTTTAAATTATTAACAACTTCATATCTCAAGTTTGGAACACATTGTTTTTTTACAGAAAAAAAACGGGACTAAAAATACTAACCGTCGAGTCCGAGCAAGTTAATTTTTGATTTTGTTTTAAGTAAGAGACTCACAATGTATGGGATAAATCACGATAAAGAAAAAAAAATATAGGATTTTTTATATTTTAACACCTTCTTATTTTATGACATTTTTAAAATAATAAAATCCCAATCTTAAATAAGTTAAGTCAGTTATTGGTAGTTCTTTGTACAGTGTAAAATTTTTCCTTAGGTAAAAATAACACAGCCCCACAAAAAACAAAAAAAAAATAAGTGTCCGGACTTGTGGATCGGATATATGTATTCCAATGAATTTTTTGACGCTAAATACGATGCCGAGCTCAGAAATGGCCCTTCACGTCTGGAAAAAAAAGTCATTGGAGTCGGTGGATCGGGCATTGGAATCTTTTAGATATTTTGGAAAACTATTACTCAGGTGTAATTCTTGAAGTAAGGTGATAAAACCTTCTCGATCTCAAACCTACTTGCAGAGTAAAAGAACATATTGAAATCACTCAATTTTCCAACCCCATTAGGAGTATTTTTTCATGGGAATACCACTGTTGCGATTGCGACGTCCGAAACACGATTTTCCAACCCTAGGGGGTCATTTCCCCGGTCCCAAAACTGGAAGTCCAGTTAACCATCAAATTTTTGAGCACAGTCTGAGTTCCAGAATTTAAAAGTGCATAAAAATACCACTGTTGCGATTACGGCGTCCGATATATGATTTTCAGGCCCCTAAGGGGTCATTTTTCCGGTTTAAACGGGAAATTCTTGTTGTTCATAAACTTTTCGACCACAAATCCTGCTTTGGCTTGATAATGCACCTTTGACCTCGCCTCATCAAGGAATCCATCTTTTAGGCCCTAGAGAAGCCATTTTTGGTCCCTAGGGCCAATTTCAGACGTAGAATGCCATTTCTGCGACGAAAAATACATAAGAATACATATGTCAGACCCACAAGTCCGAACACTTATTTTTATGTGGGGCTGTGTAATTCAAGGCATAATCAATACTTCGTATTTGACATTTTTTTATTATATTACACATTAGTGTGAATAATAATTAGTAACTAGACATTCTATTAATGTCAATGTGTATAGAGTATACCATTTTTTAACTGTGATTTATATGCGGACCACAGTTTCTGCTAATTACTGGGTACAAGCAGCCTGACAAATGCTATGTGAATAAACGTTTTTATTTATTTTATTTTTTTAGGCAAAAAGGGATCTTATCAGAGCATTTAATTTAAAACGAAAAAATCACTCAACGTTATCTGTTTAAAATTCCGAACGCAGATCTTGTTTCCAACATTTTTTGTGATTTGAATTATAAGCTTTAACTTATCTGACGGCTATTTTTATATTCTACGAAAACACATATTTTAAATTAAAATATTTAAATTTATATTTGGAAAAAAATTATTTTTTAAATCAAAGCATCACCGACAAAAAAAGGAACCAAAAAAAGTAAAAAATAATAAAATATAGATTTTTGATAAACTGTGTAGCGTAACAGTTAGATTTCTGGTAAATCAAAAAAATATATATATAAAGGTTTATAAGTAAAATTAAATGAAAATATTAGCAAGAAAGCAAATAAATTAAAATTCGTATCCATTTTTGCAAAGGTTACTTTAGGTAGGTAAATAATAAGGTTGGACCAAAAAGCTTGCCCTGTAAAACCAAGAAAAGAAGTATTAAAATTATATTAAAAGAATATAGAATATCAATATTAAAAATCATTGGTCATTTTAAAGATGCATTAAAAATAAAACTTTTATTTTTATTTGGAAATTAAAATCTTTAAGGTTATAGATTTAACTTTTTCTACTAATGACGATACATATTTCCTGGACGTGATTATAATAGGTAAAAACAAGGATCCTACAAAACCCTCAATGAAAGTGTACAATGGGCCCTTTGCATGAAACTTATTTTAATCCAAGAACACGTCAAATGTCTTTCTTTACGCATTAAAAAACAATCTGCTAAATATATTTTCTTATAAATAGTGACTACGATTAAAAGTTCATGTCTGGCCCTTTAAATTTGATATCAGACCAAAAAGGGTTGTAATGACACAGGGTATGCTGAGTTCCAACTTAAGTTTTTTTTGTTGAACACTTGTGGTTAGCTCCTAGCAATGTCAATATCGATTGGGCGTATTATATTTGAATTTTAAATGCTAGCTCTGTTATAAAATTTCGAATAAAAAAATATTTGCCAAAAGTATTATTTAGGTACAAAGCATTATTTTTTGCCAATAAAAAAAATATGTGCAAGGGGCCTACTGATACCTTACTCACTAGGCAATTCTAACAAAATGAAAGAATTGTAGGTTTTTTTACCAATTAAATATAAAATGATATATTACAATTTTTTTTTTCATGGACTGCTAAAAGCTAAGTTAAACAAATTCTGCTTTATTATTGATATTCAAGTTAATCATCATTTTATACGTTTATAATTTAGTAGAATAAAAGCCAATTACAGTTGCCCTGCTTCGGTTATTTTGAAATAAAGCCATAATTTTTAAATACGCTTTTAAAGATTTACTTGGCACAAAAATTAACAAACCTTTAAAGTTGATTTTGTTGGTTTAACTTTAAATAAGTTTTATGGGTTGTTACTGACTATCACAGGAATTAATCAGCTAAGTTCTATTAATATACAATAGGTCTGTTGGTTATCCAAAAATATTGTACATTATTTCACACTTTTTCTACCCATCTCCTAAAATACACCTTTCATAAAGGCTTTAACGTAAAAAAGTAAAAAATAGTGCACACTATTTCTGAATATCAAACAGACCCAATATATGGCAGGAAATCATATTTTTTTTATTTGTAAAATTTATCGACTCTCTGATGAAACAGACCTAATTTACTGACTTTACGGCATTTTTTTTTCTTTAATTTCTCGTTTAGTAACAAAAGTTTATATAGATATTGAAACATATATTCTTTGCAAAAATTGACCAGCTGTAAGACTGTTTTGACATATTATTTAGTTAAATGTAATAATAGGTTTCATCTTAAAGGCACTGGTCCGTCCTTTAAATAGAAAACTAGCATTAAAAGAAGCTTTACTATAGCCTAACCACCATAGTAAAACATTGTAATTCTACATGTTAACAGTTGTTGTATTTTGCTCGTTAGTTGATCATAGGAATGCCTTGGTAGTTTCAAAAAATAGTGGCTATAAGCTTTTTAGTGCTTTTAGTGACTTTTTAAGACCGGGTCTTCTCTTTGGTGCCAATGCATTAAATCTTTTTTTAAAGTTGGATAGTAGTAAAGAATGATGTTACATTGAATCCTTTAATTCCCCTCATATTTTTGACGATGCTTCAGAAATTGTTTGGAACATTCGACCCCACGCGACACGACGCGTTGTCCTTTTAAACCGCACTGAGAAGCCATGGAACCTATCCTGCATTAATTTTTTTATCCCTAGATGTTTACGTAAGACCTTCAAAATATTGAATTTTAAGATGCCACTTTGTGCAGCTATTTATTTTGATTTAAGTCGTCAATCAAAAAACGAAAATTTATGAAATAAATTTTAAATATAAAGGCCTGCATAAAATAACTACAGATGGGGAAACACTTAAATGTAAATATACTATAAAAATACAGGAATATAAATATAAAAACCAAAACAAAGTTTTCCTATGCTTATATTTCACATACAAATTTTCGTACTGAGAAAGATATTAAATTTAACCGGAATCTTCAATCCGGCTTAGCAGGAATAATATTTAGATATTGGAAATTTAAGCGCCCGAAGCAAGTCTGGAATACGATAGTGGATTAAAGATGGTAGTTGTTATATATAGAGAACAAACTCCTTTTTCAGCCTATTCAGAGGAATTTTGCTTTAGATCCAATAAAAGTATACAAGAGGTTTATTGACGAATAAAAGATTTGGATCAAAAATATTGTATGGGTCAAAAAGAGACTTAAAGTATAATTTATAGGGTAACAGGACCAAAATGCTTTAAAATTAAATAAAAAAACAACCTATCAAACCTAAACAGAATTTAGTCTTTGTATGCAAAAAGTATTGAAATGTTTTATTTTTTTTATCATCAATATATTTAAACTTCAAGGCATTATAAATCGAAAATTAATAGTGTTTGAGCTTTGGGAAAGAATTCCTATAATAAAGCTGTCAGAAGATATAATGAAATTCCTTAAGTGCTCGCTAGTAGGCGTATTTCTTAGGAAAAGTTGAAACAAAAGAATATTTTACCACAAAAGGTTTTTTTTAAGACGGGTCATACGGGTAGACATCTAAGGAGAAACGGACACGTTTTAGCCATAGAGATGACCATCATTAGCCTAAACACAACACTATAATATGGAGAAAGTTATGTAGCAAGGTTATTATTGTACGACAAGTTAGTTTAGTTTTTAAAATTTTAAATAGAGAATGATAAAAAATTATAAATAGCTTGTCTTTGTAATAAATAAAGTAAAAAGTCATCACTTTATAAGTATTAATAACCTGAGGAAAGCAGAAGAAAGGCTGCGTAAGGTTTTGACAGACGCAACTTGCAGAAATTAATTAATATGAACTGGTAAAAATTCAACTTACTTAATAATGTATTGCCCAAACTGGAAAAAACGATTTAGAATATTTGAAATCCAATCAAGATTAGAAAGTTTTAAAACAGATATTTTAGAACTTTCTATATTAGATGTTACTCACCGTACATGGGTAGAGCAAAAATATATTTTTTTATTCTACCTTCAACATATATTCAACTAACTGATTTTAGCTTTTTTCTACTACCACTTGCATATTTCACACGCAGTACGCAAACGTAATCCTAGCGCGTCAGAGGAAAATACTTTCCTCTCTAGAGAGAAAAATGTTTTCCACGAGTAAATAGATTGCAACATAAAAAAAATAAAACTGAGGTCAATATTTTGTGGTCGTAGGAAAAATAGTGTACACAACTCGTAAGAAAGTGAATTTCCCACACTCGTGTAAAATCTTTCACTTTTCACACTTATTGTGTAATATACTATTACATCCTATAAATAGTTTTCATCATATATTTTTATTGTTTTTTTACAAGTTAAACACTTTTATTACAAAATACAATAAATAGATTTTTTTGGTCTTATTATTATTTTATTTTCTAATAACTAATAATTAGTTTTTGTAAAATAAACGTTATTTTGGATTTGTAAATTTTTCTTGAAGAAAAACTTTTTTTGTTATTGTTTTTTAGCGGATACTTAAAACAATATTGGCAGTATAGAAGTTTTTATTGACCTATAAAGTAAAAATAATAAAAATAAATAAAGTAAATTTTTTCACCACCTTTTATTTGAAAATATTTAAAAGAAACATAATTATTTGTTTTGTGTTTTTTAGCAACTTAATGTTTAACAGTATTTTTGATGAAAAATCAATAAAAAAAGTAATTAATTTGTTTTATATTTTAACGCACACTATATTTTTATTCTTTTGCCAAGTTAAAGCGGCCTGGGTCATTTAGCTGTTACTATTATTATGACTGCCATAAATTAATATCATTGTTTTAATCAAAGAGTATATTTATATGTTGTATTTATATTTGTTATGTTTTAAACAATTTAACCTTATATTTTGTCGATAATACAGAATATTTGCATTAATTCCTAGAAAATGACTGCAATAATTGTTTTATAATAACCTATTTTTAGGTATCTTTTATTATTAAAATAACTTTCTATACTAGCCAGAATATACTATTCCTTACTAATTAGAATATTAGGATTACTTAATTTAAGCTAACTGCCATTGATAAAATTTTATAACATTGGTGAAATTTAACATTATAATTAAATTGATTTATTTACTTATTTTACTATGTTTTGAAAATATATAACAAAGTATATTTACAATTATTTAGGTAAAACTGTCTTTTCTTTTAATAATTACTGTAATTTATTCACTTTTTTAATGATTGCCGTTTTCGTTTCGACCGTTTTAATGCTATAAAATTTATATCTGCCTTTTTACATTATGTTTTTAAATATTAGCATATTTTTGTATTAAACAAGTACAATTTTTATTATAAAATGACAGATCCTTAAAAAATATTTAACCGCAGACTGCCTTGATTGTGTTTTCAACAAATCAGCTTTTGTCTCTATGTTTTCAATGAATTATCCCCTTATCTAAGTCACAGAATAATTCAAATCAATAGATAGTTAGTAAATAACTACTATACATATAGAGTGTCCCTTTTACCTTGATATTAAACCCATAATTAGTAGTTTATTGTTACTATGCAGCCAGCGGCAACTCCATTACGTGTGATGAAATGGACGAATTAGTACCCTTGACTTGACATTAGAGATATATCCTTAATAAATAAAAACTTCTATTTTAAGTTACTGTTTTTATCCTTGTTATAATAATATCAATTTATTTGACTGATTAATTCCTTAAACACTTACTTGTTTTGGTGTTTTAAATATTGGATGGAAGTAGTAGTGATGTAACAAATGTCATTTTTTGAACATTCTCGAATGCGAATGTGAATGGGAATATCTGCTACCAACATTCGCAAATGCGAATGCGAATATTCAGTTTTTGTTCAATTTTGGCACCGAAACTTGTTAAAAAATTCATAGAATTTGTTTTTGTTTGTTTACATTGCGTTATATATTTTTTGTCTTATAAGTTCTAATCAAAATTTAATTGTTAAGCCTTATTGCTGAAAGTAAAGTAAATAAATAAATAATACCAGATGATAAAGTAAAGACTGATAATGTGATTTCGAGGTTAAGTTACTTTTTCTTGTAATAAAAAAAAAGAAATAAATGATAAAGTGAATACTGATAATGTGATTACGAGGTTAAGTTCCTTTTTCTTGTAATAAAAAAAAGAAAAAAATAGATTCTGATTTTATTAACCTACTTTTATAATCAAATTGTTTTTTTCTGATATTTAAATTCGTAAAACATTCGCAGAAATTTTGCGAATGCGAATGCGAATACGAATATGCAAAAATATGTGAACATCAGCGAATGCGAAAATTCGTTACATCACTAGTAAGTAGGACCAAATGTTTAAACTTATATACAGTGTGTCCCAAATTGGTGGGGAATGTATGGGGATCTTGGAAACCACGATAGATAGAAAATCGGTTAAATAGGGAAAGTTTTGGACAATTATGATAGTAAACTAATCCCGTTTACTACATAGTTTTATCTAATCAGGTTTTTGATAAGTTTTAAAAAAACCTGAAACATGCATTTTCGAAAATCGGCCATGTTTTTTTTATAAGTGAAAATTTTTCAAATCTGTAAAAACTTCTTTAAAGCAACTTTTTTTGTAGAATATGACCGAGTAGTCAATTTTTATTTTCTAAGTTTTGGGTTTTTAGAATCATCATCAACTTTATTATTTCATATGGACGCCATATTGGATTTTTACGCAGCCAAATTGTGCTTTTTATTCTGATTTCAAATATTTTCTCAGTTGGCCTTGATTCCAGCGAACGTCATTTTTTTTTAAACAATAAAATATTAGTAATTGGCAAAATAGATAAGCTGAACATATATTATAGAAATGGGTTTCGCGAACATAGCTATAACGTGTTACAACAAAACTACACGTAACAACTTAATTGAAACAAGTGAAAACGAAAACAATAAAAAGTGGCTAAACCAATATTCCTACTAAAATGAAGATGTAAAATAACGACCTAAAATTCAAAATGTTGTCCATATTTCTCAACATATTAACGATATTTTTTAAAATAGTCCTACCCTATGAATGGTTGACCTAGGTATGTGGAATTCTCTATCAACATCCCTGGCTGAAAATGGATTTTCTTTAAAATGTTGGTTAACTGCAGCCTCTCGTTGTCGATTTTCTTCAACGTACTTCTTAGGTCGTGGTTTTTTAAAACTTCTGAATTTAAGCAAATTTGTAACTAGTTTTCGAAAGTATGTTAGTTTAGGATGCTGTCTTTCAGGAAAATTGTCGAAATACGTTTGCGCAGCTATATTAACATTTCTATTGCTTTGGAAATAACGTTGCAAAATATTAAGTTTTTCTTTAAATAATAAACCATTTTACAAAGTTAAAAAAAATTTAATAACGTACCCGAGCTAATTTGATAATGACGCTAGATAACATTCGCCGGAATCAAGGTCAACTGAGAAAATATTTGTTTTTTGAAATAAATGAGGTTATAAACTCTTAAATTATAACATGTTATACATTATTGAAATCAGAATAAAAAGCACCATTTGGCTGCGTGAAAATCCAATATGGCGTTCATATGAAAAAATAAAGTTGATGATGATTCTAAAAACCCGAAACGTAGAAAATAAAAATTGACTACTCGGTCATATTCTACAAAAAAAAGTTGCTTTGAAGAAGTTTTTACAGATTTGAAAAATTTTCACTTATAAAAAAATATGGCCGATTTTCGAAAATGCATGTTTCAATTTTTTTCAAAATTTATCAAAAACCTGAATAGATAAAACCATGTAGTAAACGGGATTAGCTTACTAACATAATTGTCCAAAACTTTCCCCATTTAACGGAGTTTCTATCTATCGTGGTTTCCAAGATCCCCATACATTCCCCACTAATTTGGGACACACTTTATACAGCATAATTTTAGGATCGTGTGGGGAAGGTCAAAATAACCCTACTTTGTCGTAAAAAAAATGTCGAGAAGTGACATCTAACAAAGATGCAGAGCCCTTACGAAGTACCTAGCAAATCACCTTTTTTTTGCTTCAACTTTTAAACTGACTGCATAATTTGGTAAAATTTTAATATTTTATTTTGGTAATCAAGACTTATATTACCACACTACGGTAAATATTTTACATCTCTAAGGAATGCAGGATTGGACTTATCATCATACTTGTTGGTCCCCTTTTTTCGCCATAATATATTAATTTACCTACCTGGGAAGTGATTTTTTCAATACTTTTATCCTTTCTTTTTAAAAAAGATTATTCACCTTTATTTTAAAAAATCAAGCCGTTTTCGTTAAAAATAAGTTTTTGTGTAATACGAAATAGATTACCACACAATAAAATACTAGTCGTTGTAAATGTGTATTTTCTCTTTGAATTGAGAGTGTCTTGCTCTTCTTTAAAGCCCTTCTCATTCACGACGTAGCGTAAAACTTCCTGAAGTAAATAGCAAAAGGTTAGCTATACCGTTTATTTCTTTGCTTGTACTCTCTCAAAACTGGTTGGGCTCAGTAGGATCTTTTGGAACATGCGCTAAAGTTGCTGGTTATCGGCAACTCTTTTGGCTAGCGTATGGAACGGGATCTGAAGCTAAGATGAACACAAGGCTTTAACTCAAGGTGTTAGCATACCGTGCTGATGAGTGAATGACATCCTGTGCCTTAAACAGGTGTCTCCAACGATGCCTCTGAGATACAGGGCGACCTCTCAGAGTATCTAGCCTTACTGCGGTAATGCGGGGCTCTGCCGTGGTGGACTATTACTTCCCTAGCTCCAAACAGAAAGCGGACAGAACCACTTTCATAAGAAAAAAGTAAAAAAGGTGCGCTAACCGAAACGGATAAATCCGTTTCGAGAGGTGCCACTCAAGGTCACAAGCAGTCAAAGGTGCTCCGACCGAAACGGGTGAATCCGTTTCGTAAGGTACCCCTGAAGTCACCGGCGCCTGGTTCACGGGGAAGGGCTAATCCATCCCCAACAAACAGGTGCTTAGGCAGGGTTCCCTGAATCCAAACAGAAGGCGGACAGAACCGCCTTTATAGAAAAAGGGTTCCCTGGCTTGAAACAGAAAGCTGATAGGACCATTTTCATAGAATAAGGCCGGAGATGCGGCCTCAGAAAGAACAACTGGTTTCTGTAACAGGGACCTGGTCACTAGACCGGGAGAGGAGGGCATAATGGATCTAATCGTCTGCTCGTCATACTCTCCAGGAGACAGGGACACCAGAACACATCAGAACACATTGTGCTCGTGTCCGGTAGCGACACGAGTAAGAGGAGATGTAAGAACTCTCTCCCAATCTGGTATCGGATTCATTAAAAGTCCGATCCTATTGGGAGAAATATAAAAAGGTGTGAGCCACAATAGACCGAGCGGTCGCAGTGGAGGGCGTAAAAAGTCCACTCACTTTAAACCTACCTACCAACCTACTCTCTTAAAAGTGGTTCTGCTCGGCAATTGTCGATTTAGAAATGTTTAAGGCTATATTTTTTTAGTTTCGACACAGTTGCCAAGTGCTTGTCTATAAATTAGGTGTTTATTAGCATATTCGCCATAAGAATAAGCATCTGTTACTTAATTTTTGTATAGACTGTTGTCAATAATACATTATTTGTAAAAAACATAAAAACGACTAGTATTGTATTGTGGTAATCTGTTCTGTGTTACACAGAAACTTAATTTTGGGAAAACGACCTAATTTTTTGAAATAAATATAAAGTACCTTTTTTGACAGAAAAGATTAAAGTTTATAAACAAAATATTTTTTAGCTAGGTTAATTATTATATGCCAAAAATTTAGCCTAACAAGTATGATGGTAAGTCCAATCCTGCACACCCTGAAGATGTAAAATATCTACCGTTGTGTTGTAATATGAGTCTTTATGATCAAAGTAAAATATTAAAATTTGACTAAATTATACAAGTCGGTTTAAAAGTTTAAGCCAAAAATGTGATTCTGTAGGTACCTTCTTAGGATCCTGTATCTTCGTTAAGGGACACTTTTTAACATTTTTTTCTATGGCAAAATAGGGTTATTTTGGCCTTCCTTACACAATTGGATATTATGCTGTATACTTATCGGGCACCCTGAAGAGTTACCTAGTAGAAAAATAATAAAATATAGGTTAAACTACCTTTTCTAAACCAACTCTGTCAGGAAGAACATTTAGCTCCAAAACGTTATGCGATGATTCGTTCTTGATTCACTTTAATTGGACTTTATGAATAAAATAAAGACTAAAGACGTAACAAGAAAACAGAAGTAATTGTGGCTTGTTGACTCTCTGGGGTTTTTTCCTGGTTTAATTTTAAGATTATTTTTTCAATGCTGCTGTACGAAGGCGTGGAAGGAACACATACATTTTTATTGATATTTTCAGTACACCTTCCAACTTCCAACTCGGTATTCCCAGTTCTTAGTCAAAATTTTAAATTCTATATCAGAATTCTCAGTTTAACTGTGAATTTTGTTTTATTATAGCGTAACGTTACAAATTATAACAGATTTTGGAAATACTCGTAAAGCAAGTGTAATAAGATTGCACCTATGTGGCACTACGGTAGTCCAGCATACCTAAATTACTCCTAAGTACGTATGTCGTTGCTTGTTACTCTATGTTGCAGAAACACATCTTGCAACCTGAAAGCTATTTTTTCTATAGCCACGAGTGCGCAAACATTTCTTCTAAATTTTTATAAAATAATAAAAATCTAAATTTAAACAGTAAATTTTCCTTTAAGTGGTGACAACACCGCCATAATAAATTCAAATCATTTTTAAAAATTTCTTTACCGATTTAAATACAACGAAACAAAGAAAGTCGCCCATCACTATGCGAGTGGACGTATCCAACCAGAGCTCGGGCCAGTGGGGGATCGCGGAGGAGGTAGGAGCGTCGAGAGAGCTCGACCATCGGACGTCAGAAGATTCAATGCAGTAAGACTTTATGTTTTGTCTGCAAATCATAGTCTAGAAGTTGTTCTTGTATTTTGGGCGCATTACCGAAATAGTCTATTAAATTTCAGTAAGACCTTGAGTTTTGTCAGTAAATCATGGTTTAAATGTTGTTCTTGTATTTCAGGCGATTTACCGAATCAGAATCTCATGGTAGTATGAATTACTGCTTTTTTTTCTGTAACCAATCAAAGTTATTAGTTGTTCAAGTATTTCTCTGTCAAATTTAATTTGACATGTTCATGAGGTTCCTTAGTAAAGTGAAGTAATTAAAAAGAAAAGAATTGGCCTTCAAGTGAAAGTGTTGTAAGAAAAGGCGAGCAGTAAATAAAAAGAAAAGGTCTAGTAAATAATTATTTTCCGGAAATAAGCAGAAACTTAAGGTAATATTTAACCTTATTGATGAGATAGTGAGTCAAGAATTATTACTGGGTGTCCCCCAAACGGTAAAAGACTTCTAAATTTTATATTAACTTTTCTAACTTTGTAGTGATAAAAACATTCTCAATCGTGTCGTTACTTAAACAAATTTGCACTTCATGGACTCCGTAGGGCATTTCAATTTCAAACGACAGTCAATTAAATTTCTTGCTGATTTAAAGCAAAGTTTTGCCAATTTCTTTGAATTTTGTAACTTTTTTCACATTTTTTTGTAAAAGTAAGCTTTGATTTTGTAAACAGATACAATTTTTGGATAATAAGTTATGTTTAAATCTTTTAACCTTTTGACAATTAATTAGGAGATTTTAGTGAAGGAGTAAATAAAAAACCATTTTTCTTTTTTTATTATTTTAAAGTAAATAAAATTTTAAATCAATTATTTGTTAAAGGGATAAATTTTAAGTTTAAAAATTGTTAATACGCCCAATTTACACATCGAGATAATTTTAGTGTAGTAAAATGCATTGTAAATAGATTGTGTATATTTATTTAATTTTATTAAAGCAAAATACCTAAAATTACATACAAATTATAATATGAGACCTATTCTTAATTGTAAAGCATAGCGTTTTAAAATTAATTATTTTAAAACCAAGTTAGTAAAAATTTAAAGCAGCTATATTTGATGAGGTCTTTAGAAATATTAAGCCGATTTAAGTCATTCCTCAAACTCACAAATATTTTCTTAATCTGCAAAATTTAATTATCTCGCTCAAAGCAGTTCTTGGAATTGAAAACTCTTAAAGTTAAAATTAAGCATTCCTTGTCTTAACATTATCAAGTACTATAAACGATTTTAAGATAATACACCTTTGCTTATATACTTAAAATAAACTAAGAAATTAAAAGTGGCCTTTTATTTTTTTACACATAAACCCTTGAAAAAGGCTTTAAAGCAAATAAAATATTTTTAGATAAATAGTTCAGAAAACAAAACTTAAAAAAGTGCAAAACCTGGCATTTTTTTCAAAATGCATAGATTTGCATGAAAATTTGGGATTAAACTTAACTTACCCCCATCTTCAAAATATATATTATGCCGATGAGAGCTCTATATTTTTTTAGGCGTAAAAACTATCCTTTATTGCTAAAACCTATAAAACTATACATTAAACTTCAGTTGAGTAAAGTTTGAGTTAAATAAGTTGAAAAAGTAGTATTTTATTTCTTTTAAACATTATTTAAAATATTTAGGTCCTTAAAAATCAACCTTTATTATGATTAAACAATATTTTTACCCTAAAAAATTAATATGTTATTACAGTGTTTTCCATGAAAATTTAGGATTAAGCTTAACTTACCTTTTTCTTTAAATTCTCCATTATGCTGAAGGTCGATTTTTATTTTTAGGGGTGAAAACTACCCCTCATTGCAAAAACCTTTAACACTTTCGTATTAACGCTTTTGTCACATAAAATTAGGCTCATTTAAATTAAAAAATAATTATTTAATTCTTTAAAACATTATTAAATATATTTTAACCCTTGAAAATCAACCCTTATTATGATTTAATAAAAAAAATACCCTAGAAAAATTAACATATTGTCACAGAGTTGTAATTAAAAAATGTGACTGCTCAAAAGTATTATTAATTTCATTTTGTAAGTTTTTAATTTTTAAAAACCCACCCCGTACAATCTTCCAATACAAAAAAAAGTATAAAACGGCAGATTTTTTAAAAAATGCATCGAATCGCTTTTACAATGCTCAAAAAAAATTGTTTTTTTAAGCGTAACTCCTTCAGTTTTTGCAATAGAAAGTTCTGTAAAAAACCATATTGTTGGTTTTTTTAAAAGCTATAAGATCCTGTATATTAAAATTGTTTAAAAACCTTTCTTTTTTAAAGGGGTGAGTTTAAAGGGCTGAACAAGGTAGTGCTCGTCTATGTCCAAACACGAATGAAACGTGTGTTTAAATATTTGTAATTTAAAAAGCTACAAATCGATACCCTAGTAATTTTTACGTATTTTTCTTAGTTTTTGAGTTATTTTTAAGAAAAGATCATTTTTTATTAAAATTCTGAAATTTGATTTTTACTTGCAGCTCTATTTTTTTTCAAAATTAGGCAATTTAAATTTTGGTCTAACCTTATTTTGACCATTGCTCACTCAACTCTTATGATACATACTTTTTTTTTAATAGAAATGCTTCAAGAAAGTAATTATTAGTTTTCCTCGAAAAATATATAGATTTGGCGTTATTTGAATTTGAAACTCTGAATCTTTTTGTTTGATGAATAACGGCTAACCTTTAACAAACCACAACTTGTTTTGTATTGGTCCCACAGCAATTACAAAAAAAAACATTTTATTTGTTTTTTTTTAAAGCAACAATTTTGTTGTTTACAGATTTTTTGATAAAATGCATTCTTATCGAGTTATTTGCAAAACCGATTAAAAACGTTAATTTTATTGACGAAAAACTCCGACTTTCGATCGCGAATATCTCGAAAAGTATGCATTTCACGAAAAAATGCATGGAACATTTTTGCTTAGAAATTATTTTTCTATTGATTCCTGTAGTCAAAATATAAAGGCACCTTTCGGCATTATATCGATTTTGATGCTTGGACTATTCCCTACCTACTGTCAAAATTTCAAGGCATTATATGCATTTTGAAAAAATTGCAAGGTAAAATGATTTGTTTCCTGGACTATAAAGAAATCCGCACAATCCTCATGAAAAAGGGGTTCGACCAATTTTTTTAAAACTTTACAAATTGATAGTTCTTATAACGATGTACTTACACTAAAATGTACCCAATAAGAGACTAAAACAATGTTCCAAATTTAAAAAAAAATCCATGCTTAATAATTGCATCATATCCATATTTTTGGCTTTTTGGCAATAAAGCCGTTTCTATTTTAGCTATTTTAGCTACTCAAAAACCATTTTGTTGGGAATTTCCTTGAATCAGATAAACTTCAATCTTTTTAACTTTTTAGTTATGATGTTTTTGAGGTTAAAAGGCTCTATAGAGTTATCTACTCTTTTCACGTACATGCAACTCTTAAACGGCCCTATCTAATTAAATTTTCATGCTACAAAATTACGCAAAAAAGCAAAATTTCTTCTAAAGAAAAGCTAAATTTGTGTTTAGAATAACTTTTTACGTGTATGTATTAATTTTAAGGTTCTTTAAACAAAAATAGATTCCTAATTATTGCTAACTGCTTTCTTAACCACTTAAACTCATAGGACATATTAATGAGGCACAAATAAAGTAAATTATGGAATATATTTTAATACTATTTTTCTTTAAATATTTTTATTATAACTCACCTAATTTTTGTTCTAAAAACTTTTACTGGTATTTATTTTAAAGCACTTTTTAACTGCTTTGAAAAATTTTGTATAGATTTTCCTGGACAAATTTTTCGTTTTCCCTTTTTCCCTTTATTTAACAGTTGAAATATTCGAATAAAGCGGCAAACAAAAAGTCGGCTTCAAAAGGTCATGAATCGCTTTGTATTGCGCCTACAATTTTAAGTTAAAAACAAATTTATTTGTTTTTCATAGGCCTCATTTTAATTTTTTTTTTTCATAAAAGATTATTGAACTATCACAAAAATAAAAAATGTTTTTTTTCGACATTTTCCATAAAAAAAAATTTATGCTTTATTTTTACCTTAAATTAACTTATCTATTGATTTCCGGTATTATTTTGAACTTTAACATTTACACACACCCCACCCCCCAGGAGGGAGCATTTACACCCGGACTACACGCGCATGTTGACGCTAAATAACTTTTTATCTTTGTGGCATTTTACTGTGCTGTCAAAAGATGTAGTTATAAAGAATTCGGAGCGGAAAACATTCGGTGACTAATGGTCCCGCGCAGGTGGACGCCCTTTCAGATACATAGGGTAGCTAGAAAAGGTAAAAGTGGGTAAAGGTAAAGGCCGTCATCGATAAGATGCTTTAAAATGTATCAGGTGAGTAGGTTTTGACCTAACTTAAGGTACTAGCCCACTTTAGAATTTTCAAAAAATGATTTTTTTTTGCCCTTGTCACATCCTTGGACCTTTGAAAATCACCTTTCAAAATAATTTTAAGTTAAGTTAATTTTAAATTCTCATACGAATCCTATCACTGTGAAATGTGCGTATGCTCTTACCTGTACGCAGCTGCTAGTCAAGTTTAAACACGTTTTTCTTGAAATTATTTTTATTTTAAACTGCAGACAGTTGATCCCCGGAACAACTTAACCAATTTTATTGAACCTGTCTTGTTTTGTTTATTGAGATGTCTTGCAAGCCAATATACCATAATTTGGCAAAAAAATTTCTTACAAGGCCAAAATAGGGGAAAATCGGCCGATTTTATTATTTTTTACGTTTTAACGTTCGCTTATTTAGATTTTTAATCAAATGCGGTAAATTGGCTTGTAAGAGGTCTTTTTTTAAGAAACCATTTGTGTTTTCACGTGCTGATCCGAAGATAGTCTGTCCGCAGTTGAACAACTTTTTTTCAGCAACTTCTTCTTGACGTTCCGTGGTTGTTTTTTAAATAATAAAAATTACAATAAATTTTTTAAAACATAAAGTAATATTAGTAATGTAGATTAATATTATAACCAAAGATTTAGGTTTTTATTTATTAAACAACTGATTTTTTTAATTTGTCTTTTTTTAGCCTTCTAAAGTGGACTAGCACCTTAGCAAAATTTTAAAAGGCAAATACGTGAATTTGAAAAAAGGCGGTCATCGGTGATATTTCCACCTTTTTAGCCGCTTTTTGTTAAACCGGTAGAAAGTCCAAATTTAAAGGGGCAGACAGCTAAATGAATACATAAGCCTGGCCGGGCTCAAATGAACTTCTAACCTGAAGTGCTTTTTCCATGCACAGGCCCTCATATCTCGGTAACTTTTTGATCAATAACTAAAAAACACTTATTTTCCGCTTCTTTTTTAGATTCTGGTATACCATAAATACCGTATCGATATAACCATAAAAATCAATGTTAAACCAAATTTTTCCAATTATTTTTAAATTATTTAAAATTAAAAATCAAAATATTTATTTTTAAATTGATTTTTATTAAAATATCAATACGTTATTTAGGTATAAGGTACCACAATCTAAAAACAAGCAATATGGGACATTCCAAGTTAGAATTAATTGTATAGTTATTACCGAGATACGGGGGCCCACGTATAAAAAAGGCGCTGTAGGTTAGTCGTATATTTGACCCCATTTTACAGGCTTATGAATCCACCTAGCTGTCACTTCCTTTGAATTTAGATTACTTATGGGTTCAATATTAGGTGCCTTAAAAGGCAGACATATCACAGATGACGGCCTCTTTCCCAAATTTTTCCAATTTGACGCCAGTCCGCCATCCGGATTTTTCACCCACGTGTCCGTCTTTTGGGATTTCGTTTAGTTATGGTAATACCTACTCACCTGATACCATTTTTTTTATCTTTGGACAGACCCCGAAGGCTGATGAATAAGTACTAACGTAACGTGAATGTCTTAAGTGTGGTGAGAGGGAGTTTGTTTACACGGGATATTTGGAGACTGGGAGGAGACGAAAAAACTTCTGCGAGTAGCAGGTTCCAAAATCTGGACACTCTGGGGATAAAGGAACGAAGAAAGTCGGAAGTTCTGGACCTCTCTAGTTGAACTGTAAAAGGATGCTTTAAAGCTGCACTAAGTGTTGCTCTGTTGAGAGCTGCCAGAGGGGGAATTATACTGGTCAACTTCTCTGAGCAGAAGCCGTGAAAATACCTATAGAAGAGCGACAGATTCCTACATCTCAACGTGGCAGAGAGGGATGCCTTTTTGTAAGCGTGGTATCATTAATAAAACGAACCCCTCTTCTTTGAATGGAGTCCAGAATGCTAAGTGCTGTAGGAGACTCCATTCCCTAGACATGAGAACATATTTCTAAGAAGGATCTGATTTGGGATACATTCAGAGTATACAGATTGAAAGAAGAGAAATATTTTCCATGGATGTAATGTGTTCGTGCCAGTTCAGGTTATTCTTAAAAGTAACGCCTACAAAATTAAACGACTTTTTGTTCTGCAGAACTTGACCGCTCATATGTAAGAGATGAGCATTGACAGACTTTTTTCGCGACAGCGAACGTGACTGTGTTTTTGAGGCATTAAATTGAACAATATTTTTGGCGCCCCAATCCAAGATAAGTCTACGGTCTTGTAAGAGAGACATCCGCATTGACCAAATCAGGCTTATTGACTGGGTTGAGAAATTGAATGCTACAGTGGCCGGTATAATCGTCAGCAAAACTATGAATGTAATTGATTGTGGAAGAGAGAAGATGGTAAATGTGTAGAAGAAACAAAATGGTTGCTAGTACTGAGCCCTCGGGCACCCCAGCATTAACGTGGTAGAAGGTGGAAGAATTACTTTCTACAGTAACTGATATATGTCTATTAGAAAGAAAACTGGAGAGCCACGAGCAAAGCTTCGGTGAAAGACCGTAAGAAGGAAGTTTGTTAAGAAGCCCGCCATGCCAGACCTGATCGAAAGCTTTGGATATGTTAAGAGCAATGATCTAGGATTCACCAAAAAACTCAAGGGACTTGTTCCAGTTGTATGAGACACAGGAAAGAAGATCAGCTTGGGATCTTTTGTGACGGAAATATCATGTAAGATCTTGTGTTTTTCCAGATACTTTAAGATTTGGAAATTTATAAATTTTTCCATTACTTTACCGACAACAGAAAGAAGAGATATGGGTCCATAGGTAAAAGGGAGAGTTTTGCGTCCTTTTTTGGCGACATGTTGCATACGTGCAGCTTTCCAGCTCTCCAGGAAAACACCCCTTTTAAGCTTATCATCGATAATGCCCTTTACCTAGTAAAATAAGCCACTTTTACCCTTTATAGCTACCTTCTATATCCATTAGGGTGACCGTCTGTACGGGATTGTAATTATCGTTGTTAAATTAACGCATTACAATGGAGAAAAGCCTTATTACCGATGATGGCCTAATCTCGGCTCTATCTCTTAGACTGTAATAGGTTAATGACGAGATAAGTTAAATGATAATCCTAATTAAAAATAAAACTGGATTGATTAAAATATTTATTCTAGATAAATAATAGGTTTTTTGGAGATAAAACACAAACTAAGTGTCTTAAAAATGTGGAACGTTTTATTTTAAACAATTATTTTTTGCATTATGTGTAACAGACATGGGATTTTTTTAACAAATTTGTTTATAAATCAAATCGATTAAAAGGTTTTTTTAAGTATTAAGAAAACAACGTTTAAGTGTAAAGGTGTTTTTAATTTAAAATTGTTTTTAACTTTATTTAGGAGTCCTAAAATCTTTCAAAATTTACTTAAGTTTATATAATTTTGACAAAAACATTGTTTTAAAAAGCGTTGTTTTAAACTTTGGCCAGAGAAAAATATTTATATACTAACTAACTTTTAAGTAAAAAGTCTACAAAAAATTATTTTTGTTTTATGTGGAAGTGTTACTCACTAACTAGTTATTAAATATTTAAAAATTATTTTAAGCAAACATACTTTAAATATGCAAATTGCGCTTTCACAAGGCTCTTAAAAATAATAATTTGTCTATTTACTTAAATTTTTATTATTCGTGCTTAAGGTACTACGCTTTTACATATTCTAATATAGTTTTGTGTATTTAGTGCACTCACTCTTTTTATTGCTTAAGATCCTAAAATAGAGCTTTTATTGTTTTGTGGTTCAGTATAGTTACGGTAAGACTCCGGTAGACTGATATTTCGGATATCACGGAAAATTTATAAAATTTTTAGAAAACTTGTGATATTAATTAGTGCCTAACAGACTATGGATTAAAAAAACGGTAAATTCAGAACAATATAATAATTATTTAATCGTTTTTTGTCTTGTAGGGTTATTACGCTTTTATTGAATATTGTAAAGTATTTTATTGTTAAGGAGTTTCTAAAGCATAGGTTTCCCAACTTTTCGTTTTGGGGATCACTTGTTATGTTTTTCGGTTTAGGGTTAGACACTTCGCTCACCTAATATTTTTTTACCTGTTCTCACTTTTACAGAGAATACGTCCATATAAACTAAATTTGGCTCCAAAAATGTTTTCGATAAATGTGTAAGTCCTACAAATTGTGTAAGTAGTAGGTGTATGGTAAAATATTTCTTTAGTGGTCAAATGCAAAAAAAAGAAAACGACACAAGAAAAAATCAACCATGACCGAATCAAATATTATTTAAAACATTGTCTGGATTCTGACACATAAAATATATTTTCTACAAACGTCAGAAAAATTTTGTATTTTAATGCATGTTGTCATGGTGTTAAAAGTCATTACTTTTAGCACTTGTGCTAAAAGTGTAACATAAACTAGAAATTACAGAAACGTGATACTTAGATTCAAATAAATTATTTATTCAATTAAAAATACAGTTAGAATAAGAAACTTCATGGCCAATTTCATTGGTTATCAACAATTTATTTTGGTAAGATATGTACCCGGGCAGGAAGCAATGTCATCCACTAAAGTTTTGGACAAAATTTGATCAGCAATTTTATTTTTCTCTTCTAGCGAGTCTTTTATATAACTATCTGCTACTGTACTGGACTTCCATCCACCATGTCTCTTAATTGTAGTAAGATTAGCATCAGAGTCCGCCAACAAACTAGCTGAGGAACGACGGAAGCAATGTCCAGTATAGAGATGGGAATCAGGCAAATTTAAAAATTTAGCCATTTAGCCATTTGGGCAAACGTGTTGATTCCAACTGGAGTTGTGACACATTTATTCTTTAAGCATCTTATAAAACCTCTTAAATGAGTAGTATTTAAGGTACTACTAATGACAAAGGTTCGTTGCACATTAGGTTTTGTGTCTGGTATATGCACAATTAGTGAAGTTTCCAAATCTTCGATGTTATTTAATGTCAAATAACACAGTTTTTCTCGACGACAGGCTCCAAATACACCGAAAATAAATGCTACTTTTTGCATAAGATAAATTTCATCCGGGGCTTCTGCGAGAAATTTATCGATTTGTTCTCTTGTCAATAATTTAGACTTTTTCGGTCGTTATCCTTCACTTTCAAAAGGCAACTAGCTTGTAATATCTGCTTATGTCCTGATTATGTATTTTCATCATCGCCTTTAACATGGAGTAATTTGACCAGAGCGTTGAAGACTTCCATATTTTGGACTTTTCTTCAAAATACGCAAGGAGCACTTTTTCACTGGCATTCTTGCCACTAACATTTTTGAGATCACACCATTTTAAGAAACGATCGTATGTAAATTCGTATTGTTGCTTTGACTTACTATGCAATACTTCGAAAGTAGCTTTATTGGCAGCTTCTTCGATTTTCACCGGGAGAAATTCATTTTTTTAATCACTTTCCATCAAACAAGAATTCGCGATTATTTGACGTTACTTGTCAACAAAGACAAATCAACAAATTCAATTTTTCTACCCTAACAACTTATTTTATAGATAAATTGGGTGTTGAATGTTGTGTCCTATTTTAAATAATATTTTTTGTTTAAAATGACATACGTATTTTTATTGTGCATTTACTTATTACCAGGTGCCCTTTTGAATATATATTTTTTAAATATAAATTAGAATTTAATGAACTTTGTCACATACAGCTTGCCTAAGTATCATACGTTTTTAATTAGATTTATTACTCGAGGAGGGTGCGTCTTATTAATATCAACCCAGTGTGCCTTCTTCGTGCGAACTATGAAATTTAATATTTTGGTTTAATAAAGTACGTTTTATAAAAGCTAAAGATTATTAAACCTAATCTGGTCTTATTCAAAAGAAAGTTCTAGAGTCTTATTTATTTATATAAAGTTATAACTTTAGTTAACATTTCTGTTAAAAATCCAAATATAAAATTATAGCTAGTATAGTAGGAGCTAAAATCCGCAAAATGGAGCTTCGTGTCCATTCAGACTTTTTCTTAGGATGACAAAAGCTAAAACATATATCGACTTTAGCCATTTTCACCGGGGGACAATTTCCACAAGAAATCATCTATCTGCGAAGCTTTGGAGCTCCGTAGGAGCCAAAACACGCATAATGGAGCTTCGTGCCCATTGACACTTTTTCTTAGGACGAAAAAAGGCACAACCTATATCGATTTTAGCCATTTTCACCCGGGTCACTTCCCATAAGAAATGCTCTATCTGTGGAGCTTTGGAGCTTCGTAGGAGCCAAAATACTCATAATGGAGCTTCGTGCCCATTGAGACTTTTTCTCAGGACGAAAAAAGGCTACGACATACGAGTATATCAATTTTACCCATTTTCACCCGAGTCACTTCCCATAATAAGTTATCGATCTGTGAAGCTTTGGAGCTCCGTAGGAGCCAAAATACGCATAATGGAGCTTCGGGCCCATTAAGACTTTTTTTCAGGACGAAAAGAGCTACAACATCCATCAATTTTAGCCATTTTCACCCGGGTCACTTCCCATAAGAAATGATCTGTCTGTGGAGCTTTGGAGCTCCGTAGGAGCCAAAATACTCATAATGGAGGTTCCTGCCCATTGAGACTTTTTCTTAGGACGAAAAAAGCTACAACATATATCGATTTTAGCCATTTTTCCCGAGTCACTTCCCATAATAAGTTATCGATCTGTGGAGCTTTGGAGCTCCGTAGGAGCAAAAATACGCATAATGGAGCTTCATACCCATTAAGACTTTTTCTTAGGATGACAAAAGCTACAATATATATTGATTTTAATTATTTTTACTGGGGGCCACTTCCCATAATAAATGTGCAGGGTGATTGATTGATTGATTGATTGATAAAATAAATACACAAGTTGAGGTTTTGTCCGCCTCGACACTGCAGCCTACAGGGCTTGTTGTTGTGCGGGGTCCTTTATAAAGCAACAATTAAATTTTTAAGTACCTTTAATTTAATGAAACAATGTATTTATCTACCGGCAAATGCTTACCTTACCTCATTTGATATGGTCGTCAAATGAACTGACTTCCTGATTCCAAAAAAATTGACTGCATTATAAAAAAAGGTAAAAAGACAAAAAAAATCTTTTTATTTTACTTTTAAGCAACCTGGGTATGTTTTAAAAAGACAATACTTCTGGAAAAAAATAAAAAAAAATTAAAATAATATATATTAAGTTATTAAAAGCACTGTAAAAAATTTACTTGTTAAAATAGGTTTATAAGAATCAGCTATCCTAAAGATACAAAATACGCAACACATCTTTTTACTCTTTATTATTATTTTAATTTTAAACATTATTAATCATTCTAAATACTTATTTTTATTATTTTGCATCCAAAATTTGTAAATACTCTTAAAACATTTTTTGGTATGTCACTATGTAAACTAATACATTAGTTAGTAAAGATAGTAGGCCACTCTATATGATGTTCCTGTTTAAATTCTTTTATTTTTTTTAAGTATCTTTACAATTTTAGCAACAAAAATAATTTTATAGTTTTTGACCTACCATATATATTTTTTATTAGTTATTTTATTTTTATCAATGTTATAATTAATATGTTTTTAATTGGGCAAGCCACCAATCGAAAAAAGTGATTTTTATTAGGACCAAAATATATTTTTATCAACTAATATTATTATTATTTAAGTCATTTATCCCTTGCATATGGCATAATAAACCTATGTTAAAATTATTCTTGCATACAAATCAGCTTATGTACGTAGGCTAAAATCCAATTATGTACATATCCTCTAATTGCATAACACAGTCATCCCTTTGAGCCGTTAGTTATGTTTCTAGGGAGAAGTAAAGGTTAGTTATGGGGTACGGCCCTAATAGCAAATCCAATAAATGAATTTCTTAGCATTATGAGTATACCAAAATCTTTAGCAGTAAGTTTTATTATGTTTAAAGTTTTGTATATATGTTTTTGACATGAATCTACACGGTTCTTTTAGGTTCTTTATCTATTAAAAAAAAATGCCAAAACATTAACCACAAAAAATTACTTTACTTATATTGTGTTTGTTAACTAACGAGTTATTGGTAAGCTCGTCTTGTCTCGATACAGTAGTAATTTTTCTCAAGAATAGACGATCGCTTCAACGTTAATATCCTTAACATGAATAAATAATTTAAATAATAAAGAATGGCAATAAAAAAAATTGACACCCGACTTTTTACTTTTTAATCTTTTAGAATTAGAAATAAAAATAAATAAACACGGTTTTCAGCTCCTTAATGATTTTCATAGGCGACAAATTTGATCTAAACCATTTAACACTAACTGAAATACATAGGTTAGCAATTTTATAATTTATTCTTACATTATATATTTATAAACAACAACATGGATTTGGATCAGTGGTTTCCAACCTGTAGTCCGTGGAACACAGGTGGTCAGTAAGAACCCATAAGTGGTCCGCGGCAATAAAAAACGGACAGTATAAAGATTCATCGAAAAAATAACAAAAATAATCAAATCCATATTATTTTAAATCCTTTATTTGTTTCAGAGAGCACCCTAGTGTTAAGAACACTTTCTACAAAAGCCCATTGCTTTTTTATTGCCAATTATTAGTCCTCAAAACTTTGCCTAAAGCCTTAGGTAACGTGATGAAATTTTTCTTAAAACTAGTAAACACAATCAAAAGCAGTTTTCCCAATACTCGTATTTAAAAAAAAAACTGTGTGCTGATTTATACTTCAAGCACAAATGGTTACACAGGTCCACAAAAAAAATTGGTGTGTGCTGGGTGTCGGAATAAGATTTCCTGGAGTATTTTGTTTTCGCTAAACACAAAGCTAAAGTCAAAATTGGGGGTCAAACAGCAAAAAATCGAAAAAACTCCAAAAAATCGACACGCACATTTACCGGCAGAAACTTGCTACGACGAAATGTTTGGACTACGACTAAATAAACCATAAAAGATCCAAAAAATTTCATAGAACAAAAAAGATTTTCAAATTGTCCATAAAAAAGTTATATATACATTTTGATAAGATAAATGGTAAAGAAAATATAAACGATAATGTAATTTTGACAAAAATTTCAGTCCAAAATAGGATTTTTTTTAAATATATCATTTATTTTATTTATTTAAATCCCAAATAACTCAAAATTTACGAAAAAAAACTTAACAATTAAAAAAAAAAAAAATTTTTTCAGAGGTATATTTTGGAAAAAATCCTGAGTATTCGGTTTTTTGATTTTAACTCGAAAAATATTGCATTTAGACAAAAAAAAATTATATAACTTCAATTAAAGGTTTTATAAAAATACGTATTTTATGTTGCATAAAGTTTTGTGTGTTTTTTATAGTATTTAAGATATTGACGTTTAAAAAAAAATCTGAAATTACTCCTTTTCTCGATTATTTGCTGTTAGACCCCAGATTCGTGTTCATCGGAACAAAATACTCCAAAAAATCCTAGTCTGACACCCAGCACACACCCTTTTTTTTTGTGGGGTGTATTATTATTTAATATAAAAGTCCGTTGGCTTGTGAAAAAAAAAACAGTTGGGATGGACGATTGTAGCAGATATTTTTGATTAAAAAATTCTTTTATATGTTAAAACAATTCTGTAATCCAAAATTTCATACCTCTATATATCTTGTAAATGATTTTTCACATTTTAACAAATTTAATTTAAAGCCACTGGAATCTGAGAATGAATAACTAATTAGCAATATCAATTCTTTTGCATATAAAAACGAGAAGTTGACAAAATTATCAATAACAATGTGAATAATGGAAGAAGTTGTAACAGGCGTCCAAAGTCACCTGCAGGCCCTAAGAACAGGAAGTTTGGCGGTTAAGTAACTACCACACTATGTAAATGTCATGCTGATAAAATAGAAACTCTTTAAGAAATTATTCGAAATCCTTTTAAAATAAGAGTTTTCTTTAAATTTTATGTAAAGCCTAAGCTCTAATTAGGTGCAATTTTTTTTGTTTTACACTTTTCCCCCAGTTTTGCCAACAATACTTAAGTACCAAAACATGTAAAAACTGCATTTAATGGCAGTTTTAGACAATATAGTAGTGACACTATTACCTCTGTACCGACGTTCAAACGGAAACTACAGAAATTTAGGAAAAGATAATTAAATTAAAAAATAGAGATTTTTGCAAACATGTTTCTTAATGGCCAAGGCGATAAAGTGAGTTCTAAAATATTTTGGTGTAAAAATAAAACTTTATATCCCAATGTACAAGCAATAGCTTTTGCATGTACATGCCCCCATAACCTCAAGGGGGCTCCAGGGCTCTGTTCTTGGCCCCTTGTTATTTTTTTTTATGTAAATGACTTACCAAATTTAGATATAACAGGTTCAGTTACAATGTTTGCTAACGACATCACAATATTTTGGCATCATAGGGACGATAATTTGCAATATAACGTTAATAAAGACATTTTCAAAATAAAAAAATGGCGTGATGCAAATTATCTCTCTTTTAACATTTTTAAAACCAATATTTTAACTTTTAAGTGCCAGCTTAATGGGGTACTGATTGTGAATATCAACAATCCACAGGTTAATAAGTATCTAGGACTTCAAATAGATGACGGTTAAAATTTAAAAGTCACATTGCTGGCTTAAACAGAAAGCTGTCATCTAGTTGCTATACCTTGAGAGTGGTTGCAGAGGAACTGGATGTGAGCTTGGTTAGAAATGTGTATTTTGCGCTTATAGATTCGCATGTGCGTTATGGTATTTGTTTTTGGGGCTTATACTCTGATACGCTGTTTAGATCAGCCTTTGTGTTGCAAAAGAGAGCTGTTAGAATCATGTACAAAATTCGACTTAGGGATTCCTGTAGACCTTTATTTCTAACTCATAGAATTTTGAAACTCTCCTGCATTTTTATATTGGAGTCAGTTTGTCTTATGCACAGGAAGCAAAAAAATAGTTTAACGTCAGTGTCTACTTATTCCTCTGGTAGAATGAATACTATCGCGCTTTCGATTCCTTCTACTTCGCTTATTAAAAACTCTCTAGTTCATAACAGTAGAAAACTGTTTAACCACATTCCTGTACGACTAAGACAAATAACTAAGGAGAAAAAATTTCGTAAAGAAGAATGTTAGAAGAATAGTATGACAATATATTAAATAAGTGTTGTTCGTCCTTTCCTAAATTGTTTGTCATATTACATTAACAAAGTATCTGGCAATTTTATTATTTTTTTGTGTAAGTTTTTTCATGTGTTTTTTTTTACTTTTAGTTTAATTTTAAAAATTAGTTATTATATGTTTATATTTTAGAGCGCTTTATTTTTATTTCATATTTAGATAAAAACTTTGTTTGTGAATGAGAATTTAATATTTTTTACACAATAAAGTTTTATTTGATTTGATTTGATTTGTTATCTAGTTTTTAATTTCAACCACATATTTATTTGAGCCGGTATTTTAAAATCTTTTGTTAATAAAAAAAACAGACGCTCGGATACAAGCAACATGTTATGTATAGTAGTAGGTAGTACTGAAGTTTTTATCTGTCTACTTTTTTTCTATTATTAATAGAAATATTTACAGCCTTGTCTTAGATGCTAATTTTAATAGCTCTCGCTTACACACAAAATTAATTTTACAAGGGGTCCGCGGCAAATTCAATATTTGCTTCAGTGGTCCCCTCTTAACAAAAGGCTGCTTTAGAAAAAACACACAGTAATTTACGGTAAAAGTGGTGATTATAAATAAACTAAGAAAACTCAAGTTAATTAAGGTAGATAAATCTAACGCCAAACGATTTGAATGATACAAAAATGCGGTTTCAATATGGCGGACCAGATATTTCAAACTCTTCGGATTTACATTAGATTCGGCATATAGGGGTTTTGAGGGTCGTTGATTACGAACTTGGGGTCAGATTGTTAAAATTTTAAATGGCAGGTCCAATATGAAGAATTATGCTTGAAAATCTGGCAGTGGTCTGTAATAAAGCTTTTTATGTTTAAATCAATTAATCTTTAAAACTAATAACTTGAAGTATACAGTATTCAGTATCGTTGAAAAGGAAATCATTATATTTTTAAAATGAGGTATAACTTGACCATCGTTTCCATTAAGGATTTTAGGGGTTTGTGTCCTCCCATCCTAAGAGTTTGCCAATATAATGGTAACATTATGATAATTAAATAAGCTCCTTAAGAAAAAAAATGACACGCCTTAAGGTTTTTCAAAAAATGAATAATTTCCCCGTATTTTGTTTCATTTGCCCACCCTGTATGTAGATATTGTAACAATAAGTAAAATTATTTCTGGTATCAGTTGAATTTGGGCGCGCGTACTTTGGACATCCTATTTTATCATTTATTCAATTTTTACAAGACTATAAATAATAAAAACTGTTTTATTTTTTGTTATACCACCAAATAGGCAACTCTACGACATAAAAATTACACACTGGATAAATTATACACAACTAAAGTTTGATATGAAGATACGTAGATAATTTAGATGTTTACAAAATTGTAAAATTACTTTTAGGTTAGAAACTAAACTTAAAACAAAGGTAAAAATTGCTTCATCAGCAGCGTCTGTGATAGAGCCATCACAGATCACTAGTATAACTGCGTATTAAAAATTTGTAAAAAATCTTAAAATATGCCTAAATATTATAATATTTAGGCATATCTAAAAATTAGAAATAAATTAAATTACTTTTAAAATTTAGCTAGAACTTTAAGGAAAAAGAAAGTACGTTTTAATAAATTTATTGGTACATTTTATTTTTCTACTTTAAATTCACGAGATAAAATTTACTTTTAAAGAAAAATTTTACACATTTTGTTTTTAAATTATGTTTTATTTTATCCTTATATATATTTAACACCCACAAAATTTAAAATAATGTCATATCCAACAATAGTTGTGTAATTATAGGCTTTGTTTAAAACTTACTAAAAATACTTTTTATATTTGTTTTTATAAAAGTCCTCATAGCAAGATTTAATGAGTCTGGAGAAACAACTAATAAAAATTAATAGGTTATTTTAGACTATTCTAAGCTGTTTTTATTTTCTTTTAAAAATAAACACAATCCACGATAAATTTGCATGATTCAACGCTTAATCAGCCGTTCAAAGCCGTTTTAGTTCCATAAAAATTATTTTACTAGTAAACAAATGTATGTTTTTTTTTTAATTTGGTTGACATTGTTTTATTACTCATTTGCGTCATTTGTCCATCATTTACTAGCATTGTTAAATAAACGAGTTTTTGTTTTTTTAACCACTAACTCTAAATTCCCACACGCGAATAGAGTGCCTATATTTTTAATTAAACAAAAAGGTATAAGTTCAAAAATACACCTTGTATTCTAGCGGAGTCACCTTAGCTTAAAAAATGTTAAAACCTCGGAACCCAGCGACTGTGTATAAAATTTAAAATAAACTATTGAACTTAATAGTTTATATCCTCTATAAAAATGTTTACTCCTTAAAAATTGCTGCTTTTTCCCTGGGGGTAAATGCCACCCCTTCTCGGAGGTGGATTTTTTTTAATTAAAAATAAGTACGGAAGTGGATAGACTGACTGATTTTAAGCAACTTTTGTTTTATAAAGTTTTTTCCGAAAGGCATTACTTTTCGAGTTATTCCCATTTGAAAATGTCAATTTTTTCAAATAACTCGAAAAGTAGGCATTTTATCAAAAATATCATTTTTACCAAAAATGTAGCTTATAAAAAAAAACAACAAGGATGATGAGCTTATGATGTCCATAAACTCAATACAAACGGAGTTATAGCCTGTTGAAGGTTGGTTCTTATTCGTCAAATGCAAACATTAAAAGTTTCAACGTAATATAACCAAAAAACGATACATTTTTCGGGAAAAGTTCATTTTACCTTTTTTGTACTTTAAAAGACCTTTATTTTTGTTTTTTACAAAAGTCTTTAGCGCTAAAATTAAGCGAGTTATGGCCAAAGTAAAGTTGATCTCTATTTTTTCTTGGATGAAAATAAATGTGAAAATCATTCCCTAATTACCACCCCAATTAAAAATAATCTTTGTCACCTTACAATTTACTTTTTTCATGTATTTGTAATATGCTTAGAAGGTTTGACTGGTTTAAAGTGCATATTTTTTTAAAAAAATTGAGCTTAAAGTGAAAGAGACATTTTTTAATTTTGAAAAAATAGCCTTTTCTTCAAAATAACTTAAAAACCTTTAATGATGCGTAAAATTTTGTAGAATACAAAATTGTAGGTTTTTCTTTACCAAACATTTTTGTTTTATTTTTGAAGTAAAGGCTATTTATTTCAAAATTACAAAAATGTCTCTTTCACGTTAAGCTCAATTTTTTTCAAAAATATGCACTTTAAACCGGTCAAACTTCCTAAGCATACCTATTACAAATACAAAAATAAAGTAAATTGTAAAGCGACAAAGATTATTTTCAATTAGGGTGGTAATTAGAGGGTGATTTTCACAATTTTTTTAAAGTACTTCAAAAAAGGTATTATAAGCTTTTCCCAAAAAATGTATCGTTTTTTGGTAATATTACGTTAAAACTTTTATGTTGGCATTTGACGAATAAGAACCAACTTTCAACAGGCTATAACTCCGTTTGTATTGGGTCCATGGACATCATAAGCCCACCATTCTTGGTGTTTTTTTATAAGCTACATTTTTGGTAAGAATGATATTTTCGATAAAATGCTCACTTTTCGAGTTATTTGCGAAAAACCGTCTGAAAACGTGTTTTTTTTAGTTGAAAAATTGACATATTCAATTGCAAATAACTCGAAAAGTAATGCCTTTCGAAAAAAACTTTATAACACAAAAGTTGCTTAGAATTGGTCAATATATCCACTTTCGTACTTATTTTTGATAAAAAAAATTCCACCCCCGAGAAGGGGTGGTATTCACCTCCAGGGAAAAGCGGCAATTTTTGAGGGGTAAATATTTTTATAGAGGATATTAACTATTAAGTTTAATAGTTTATTTTAAATTTTATACACAGTCGCTGGGTTCCGAGGTAATAATCTAAGGTGACTTCGCTATTCTTTTATAAAGCAACAGTTAATACTGTGATTAAAAACTTAGTTATATTATCTTATAAAATAAAAAATCTTTATTTATTTTTCCAAATCTATTTCGTCCCCTTCAAAATAATCCCCTCCGCTAAAATACACTTGTGCCAAAGTTTCTTCCAGTCCTCCATGCATGCCAAATATTCGTCTTTGGGTATGGCCTTCAATGCACGTAGCGATTCGCGTTGAATCTCTTCAATCGACTTAAAAGGTGTCCTCGAAGTGGTCTTTTGAGTTTTGGGAACAGCCAGAAGTCACACGGAGCTAAATCAGGCGAATACTGCGGCTGAGCAACGATATAAGTAGAATCTTTGGCCAAAAAGTCTCGAATAACCAATGCACAGATGGTGCATTATCGTGATGTAAAAACCAAGAGTTGTCTGTCACCGTTTCTTGCGAATAGCCTCACGCAAATGACGCATAACATTCAAATAATACTCCGTATTGACTGTTTCGCCAGGTGCAAGGAATTCATAGTGCACTACACCACGATAATCGAAGAAAACAGTCAACATGACCTTGATTTTTAATTACGTTTAATAACGTCCTGATAGTTGGCAAGCATCTCTGTACAGACTTCTCTGCGTCATTTTTTTTTTAATAATATTAAGGACTTTTGGCACCAAACGTGGTTTCACTTTTCTAAGACCGAAATGATTCTTTAAGATCGCTTGAATCGATCTTGTATATATCCACTAAATTCTTCAATTTCTAATGTGTTGCTTTCCTCTTTGAAGTCCTTATACCACTTATATACATTTTTTTTTGCGACATGGTATTGTTGCCAAATGCCTTTTGTAGCATTCTGAACGTTTCATTTTTATTTTAGAAATTGTTGTAAAGCCGATGTGCGGGTTTGTTTGTTTTTATATTGGTCGCATCAAATATTCCATAGGCAATCCTGCTCTCTATATGGTTAAACGAGCTTTAAAGTTTTATCCGTACTAGAATTTGAGCGATTTAACAAGATAACGACAACAACAATGAATTTAACACTCCACTGCCATAACCGAAAATCTAACCAATTTTCGATGTGGATATTTTAATTGGCATAATGTTACTTTATTTAAACATTCTGCCACCCAATCTAGCCATAGCCTGATTAGATATTAAAGAAAACAGCAAATAATGTGCAACCAACTGCTGTTGCTCAAGAAAACCACGGTTATAAGGGGATGCAAAAAAGTTCTATAGGTCACCATGCCCAATGTGAACCACTAAAAAAAAGAGCAAAACGGCGAGATAATTTAGCAGAAAATGTTCAAAAAAACCACCCCAATGCCTTAAATCATGGCACTGCACATTTTTTTTAATGCTATTTTTCGTGTTTCATTATTATTGGATTAAGGTAAACTAATATATGTTTATTTTATATATTTTTATATATGTATTTATAAATATATATTATATATATATATATATTTATATATATATATAGTATATATATATATAAATATAATATATATATGGCATATTTATATATATACAGTATAATTAATTATAATAATATATATATATATATATATATATATATATATATATATATATATATATATATATATATATATATATATATATATATATATATATATATATATATATATATATATATATATATATATATATATATATATATATATATATATATATATATATATATATATATATATATATATATATATATATATATATATATATATATATATAAATATATATATATATATATAAGTTTTATAGTTTTTTTTTTAATTAGGTTTTATGGCACTGGTTTAACCAACTGGCCAGCTTCTTAACTCTAAAGTGTTAATGACTACTATTTTCTAAGGGTCTAATTAATATTTAGGGTCCAATGAATATTTTTCTTAAATATTAGGGGTAAAGGGCATTTAAGAAAGGGCGATTTTTGACATGCAAAAAGAAGATGTAAAGGCATCTTTAATACCGAGTTTCATTGAATTTCAATAATATTAATTTTTTTTTAATGTCAAGATTAAAGAAAGCTCCTAAGGAAAGGCATAAAAGCGGTAGCTTTTTTGTATGATTAATAAAATAAAATATCCGTGATGGCTAGAATAATCACAAATACAAGGTGTTGTTGCATTTATATTAGTAATATAGACTACTTTGATATATACAAATATCAAATTATCAATTACTAAAATAAAACTTAAGTTTCTGAATTGTACAACACGTACAAAAATCAGTTACAGATATTTTAACAACAAACATTGTTTGTTCAATATAATACTTATGTTCTATCACCTAAAACATTCTGGCCCTGTAAATAGCCACTCTCTATGCGACAGAATGTCTCGACATTCTGACTCCTGATCTAGCGCATGTAGTAACATTATGCCACTCCAAATAGCCACATCAAATTTGATTGGTTAGATTTGCGGGCTATGGCTAGTTTGGGTGGTAGAATGTTTTAATGCTAACGCGGTACGAAGGTGGAAACTAGTGGCACGAAGAATAGATGGACTCTACTTAGCACGAAAAAAGTTTATACGGTGCCAGCGCTGGCGTACAAATAAGATTGGCGCCAGTTACTCGCATCGTATAAATGGGCCTTAAAGGGTCATTTGCAATACTAGATTAAATGAGTGATCTTAAAGAATTTTTTGACTGGGTAAAAAAAGGAATTTTTGGATCGGGTTTTTTTTTATTTTAATAATAACACATTTAAAAATGTTTTTACAAATTTTTATTTAAAAATATTAAAAAGTTTAAACAAGATATTTTAATTTTTTCGACAAATAAAAATATTTTTAACCGGTCGCCATTTTGTAAAAAAATTAAATTAAAAAAAAACTACTACGTACAACGATAAACGCATTTATATAGATTATAATATTTTTTCAGATTACCGGCTTTTGAAAAATCGTTGCGACCATAGAGGGAAAATTTTTTCAGGCTCTACGGCATCGTTTCTATATTTTTAACTATTTATTATTTTTTAATAAAAATTTTTGAAAACAATACTGGATGTGTTCTTAATAAAATAAAACAAAACCCGATCCAAAAATTCCTTTATTTACCCGGTCACACAATTTTTGGAAATTACTCATCTTTTCGACCGTGGCAATGGCTATCATTTTAAGTAAAAAAAGTACCATAAAAGATAAAAAAACTTTTTAACAATATAGAAAAGTAAAAATCATATTTTACTCCTTTTTTATACCTACTTATTAACCTCGACACCTTTTCTTTTTTATACCGGAGTAAGTCAATGATAGAGTAAAGAAGAATAGTGAAAAACTGGTAAACTTTACAATATTAATTTGTTTACTAAGTGATTTATGACCATGTGCACATTCTAAAAATATATAGTTTAAATAAGGCAGGGTAAGTAAAAAAAAAAAAAAAGGATTATTTTAAAAGAAAAACCCTGTACATTATTCTGATTTTGTATTTTACGTAAAACTTTAAGAATTTTTGAGAAAACTGCATTTATTTAAAGATATCGAATTTACATGCATTAATTTATTTATACCCACCATCTTTGTTTTAGAAAAATAATGAAAAATATTTGGCACATTGAGTAAATGTGCTAAGTATCGTATGAATAGGTAATTTGTGATTAAACTAGTACAAAGTGTTTAAAATTAAATTTTAAATTGAAAGAAATATAAACCAAAAATCTGTATATTTTTTATTATTATCCTTTTACTTTATCTCAAACTCTACAACTATTAGTTAGAAATATTCTTACATACCTATTCCTAATAATTTAGGAAATATTTTGGATTTATTATTAGGTAAAAACAATTTGCAAAAAGAAGAATATGACACTACTATAAATTCTGGTATTTTAGAACCCGTCTTTTTTAATAAATCCTTTAACTGTATAACATATTTGGATTTTCTCCGTAATCACTTACTTACATTTCGAGTTCATGGCCTTAATGAAAGGGATGACATATATGGCTACAGCAAGAGGGAACGCCTGTACATTACATCGAGATGTTCGATCCTACTTGGATTAAAATTATTCTAAAAAGTAAATTGGGCGAAAGGATTTATTTAATGCCCGCCCAAATCTTGTGACATTACTTTACTAGCTTTTTTGTGGGAATATACTAAAGACAGGCTTTATGTTAAGCCGCCTCCTACTTGGAAAGATATGCAAAACAGAATAACATACAAGTACCAAAATATCACCCCTTTAATATTATCCAGGGTTAAATATGATAAAGCACGGTGGGCTTAAACGTGATTTAAATGCGAAGTTTTAGCACTCCCGATTTTCTTTCGGCATTCAGTTCCTCCTGGACATAAAAGAAGGTCAGAAAAAAAATTCCACCGTTATCACGCTTAATTTGATGGAAATAAGATTTTTAGACATGCTGCCATAAAAGAACAAAGATGGACAAACCTTTTCTTGAATACAGCTTAAAATATTTCTTCAATTTAAGTTTCTTGACGAATGAGAAAAAAATTGATAACTGGTAATTTTAATGACAAATAATGTTCAATATTGGTACCAAAATAAACAGTTTTTTTTTCATTTTTAAGTAATATCTAAGGTAAAAAACTATGATACAGAAATCAAAGGTTCTTACATCTTTTTATCAAATCTAATAATGGGCGATAAGATATAATCTAGTCCCATAATTTGGATGACAGTTTTTGACTTTATATTTGTCCCACATCATTCCAAAATTTTGTACATGGTCTGCTTGCTAAAAAACCCTAACCCTTTTTTGTTTTAGCATATCAACAAGCAAAAATGGTGTAATTTATTTTATCCCTGATTGGTTTGCCAGGTAATTAAACTATTACTTACCTGCCACCCTCGATTGCTTGTTTACGTTCCTTGATGCTCTAGATCTAATAATCAATATCATTTGCAAAATTTGCTAAAACTTCCGACAGTCTTTGAAACTTTGACAGGTAAAGTTCGGATTATTCTTTTCGAAATTTCATTTTTTCTAAAAGCATGGTCAGAAAATTAAAGAAGGACCATGCAAGGACCCATCAAGAAAACCGGGAGCAAATATGTTTTTTCTGCCTGCAGAAGAAGAAACAAATGTTCAAAATTGGTAATACTTTGCGCATGAGTCTAGAAAATGTATGAATTATGACGAACAAGATGTGCTCCTAAGTTTTGTGTAGCGGTTAAAAAATTCTCGTATATCGTTCAGTAAAGTGTGGTGATATCAGAGGAATAGCTCAACCGTACTACACAAGGTTTTAATAAAAAAACACTCGGGCAAAAGTTAAAACCTTGTGTAATTGTACATTTTGCAAATTGGTACAAGATCCAGGGCCCTATAATTTTACCAAAAAAAGCTAACAAAAACAAAAAAAGAGGAGCGGTGAGGAAAAAACTCTTTTGTAGCTTGGACAAACATTTCCCTAGTTTCCAGGAGCACGTAAGCACCTCGCTCTCCCCGAAACAAAGAAAACATTTGGCAAGTTCTTTAATAAAGAATATAATAATATATCGTCAATTGGAAGCACGAATGCAAATAATCACACTGTAGGCCAGATTTTCGTAGGGATGTCACAAAAGTAGCCACAAATTACGGTCTTTTTAGCAACGTGGTTCAAGGAATACCAAGAGACTTGCGCCTTGGCTCCCAAAAACAAAAATTACCAGTTATCAAAAATTTAGTTTTTTCTTTATTTCTTTTTTCATCAAGAAACTCGAATTGAATAACTATTTTAAGCTGTTTTCAAGAAAAGGATTGTCTGCCTTTGTTCTTTTATTGCAACATGTCTAAAAATCTTATTTTTACCAAATTGAGCGTGTTCCAACTCCAAGAGAATACGCGTAAAAAACAAAATACCCATTTTTTTACCTCTGCATTGCCCATTGAAAAAAAAAACGTTTTTTTCGAAATTGGCTCTAAGGATTACGGTTGAATTTTCTTCCCAGCCTTCTATCGAGTCCAGGAATCAAATGCCAAAAGAAAATCGGGAGTGCTAAAACCTCTCATTTCAAGCCCACCGTTAAAGTTAAAACAATGGACATGTGTATTCAGGAACGCAGCATTTATTCGTATATTTATTAAATTAGGAATTCACATCCCTCTAAATAAAACAAATACAATTATTGTGACATTGATACTTTTGGTATTTATTCGTATTTTTGTTTAAATGTAATTTAATATATTCATTTGTTTACTAAAAATACTTTGCTGTTATGTAAATTCACTAGAATTTACAAAATAGTGTCCCAGAAAATTTAAAAATATTTTATTCAAAAATAGGTGATTTTATGGCTTTTAAAAGTAAATTTAATATTTTATCCTTATTATAAAAAACAACATGATTTAAATTTAATTGTTCTAGTTTACCTGTAATTAACTCTGAGCTAATATTATATTTTTTTTATCTTGGGACAGTCCACGAAGGCTGATGCCTAAGTACTAACGTACCGTGGGTGTCTCAGATGTGGTGGGAGAGAGTTTGTTTACACAGAATTTAAATATTTGGAGATTGGGAGGAGAAGGAAAACTTCTGCGGGCAGCAGGTTCCATAGTCTTGACACTGTACTGTAAAAGGATGCATAAAAGTTGCACTAAGTGTTGCTCTGTTGGAACCTGCCAGAAAAAGAATTATACTGGCCAACTCCTCTAAGCAGAAGCCTGCCAATAGAAGAACGACAGATTCCCTACAGCTCGACGGCGGGCAAAAAGAGGAAGCCTTTTTGTGAGCGTGGGATCATTAATAGGACAAACGGCTCTTTTTTGAGTGGGGTCCAGAATGTTAAGTGTTGTAGGGAACGCCATTCCTCAGACATGAGAACAATATTCCAGATTTGGGATACATACAGAATATACAGATTTGAAGAAGAGAAATACTTTCTGGCTTAAAAGAGGAATCCAAGCTTTTTTAAAGCTGCCGAGGCTATGGATCTAATGTGTTTGTGCCAGTTAAGGCTATTCTTAAAACTGAAGCCGACAAGACTAAACGACTTTTTGCGACAGCGAACATGACTATGTTTTTGAGGCATTAAACTAAACAAGATTTTTGGCGCCCCAATCCAAAATAAGTTTGAGGTCTTGTAAAAGAGATATCTGCATTGACCTGCGCTTGTTTTTCAAATCAGAATTACATGATGGCTTAAGAAATTGAATACTAGAGTGGAGGGTACTATCGTCAGCAAAATTATAGATAGGATTGATTGCAGTCGTGACAGCGTGGGTGCCAGCACTGAGCTCTGGGGCACCCCAGCTTTAATTTGGTAGAAGCTGGAAGAATGACCATCTACAGTAACTAATATACGTCGATTATAAAGGTAACTGGAGAGCCAAGAGCTTTTAGCTGGGTTTAACAAACGGCATGGGTAGAAGAAGTTTGTAGGAAGTCTCACATGCCAGCCTGATCGAAATCTTTGGATATGTCAAGAGCAACGATCTGAGATTTACCAAGAAACAAGGGACTTGTTTCAGTTGTGTAAGACAAAGGAAAGAAGATCGACTGTGAATCTTCTGTGACGGAATCCATACTGTCTATCATGTAAGATCTTGTGTTTTTTCAGATACTTTAAGATTTGGAAATTACAAAATTTTTCCATTACTTTGCAAACAACAGAAAGAAGAGATATAGGCCTATAGTTAGAAGTGATAGTTTTTCATCCTTTTTTGGGGACAGGTTGCACACGTGCAGCTCTCCAACTCTCCGAGAAAATACCCGTGTCGTAAGAAATTCGAAAAAGGCGAGTTAGGATGGGTGCAAGCTCGGGATCACATTTTTTTAAGCGGGAATTTTTTTAAGGCGATTGCTGGGTATGTTATCCAGCTCAGACCATTTTTTAGTATTAAGAGAAGAAAGAATACTCTTAATCCGTTTGACTTTAAAAATGATATCGGACATTTTATGAGAAACAGGGGCAACTGTTGGAAGAAGAAGATTAATAGGAGAATCAAGCGTGGAATTGGCAGCAAATTGTTTGGCAAATAGTTCGGCTTGTCCTTTAGAGGTAGAAACAATTCCATCTTCAGAGATTAAGGGTGAAAAGAATTTGTGCAAAAGTTTGGACTAATATTTTTGGCAAAGGACCAGAAAGCTTTACTGTTTACCATGGTTAGTTTAGAACGTTAGATTTTATTTTTTCTTAGCTGCAACAAATATGCCCTTTCCCACTAGTGTCCTGTTCTTGTTTTTGCAAATAGCTTTAAATATTTAATCCGATAATGATTTTCAATTTTTTACTTTGTACAATAGTCTTTCTGTCAATTTTAAATTTTTCTAGGTATAGAATATGTGAAAATAGAGTTGCAGGGTTTGGGTAAAAGTATATTAATATAAAAATATATTTAGAGTGTTATATAAAAACCCTGCAAAAGTTTGGTCTCCTATTACTTATTCATACTCCTTCTATTTCTCTTTCTTCTCTACTCTTAGTAATCCACCGTACCAATTGTTTTTTGTTTTAAAAAAAAAAAATGGTGGAAGACATAACAAACGCACTAAATAAAGAAAAAACACATTTCAGAATGATCATTGGCGACTTTAATGCAAAACTCGGAGAAAAAATGGAGGGAGATCCAGATAATATTGGTAGGTTCGGTTTGGGGAGACGCAATGAACGTGGTGACATGTTCCTTAATTACATTGTAGCTGAAGATTTATACTGTTTACACACATTCTTTAAGAAACCCAAACAACGGAGATGGACATGGAAAAATTCAAATGGTACGATAAAAAACGAGATTGATTACATTCTCTGCAATAAGAGAAATATCTGTACTGACGTAACAGTTCTAAATCAGTTTGATACTGGAAGCGACCACCGGTTGATTAGAGCTACAATTTCCCTAAACCTGAGAATTAAAAGAGCAAAACTTGTCAATAAGCAAATTTTTCCAACTGCAAACGAAATAAGCGTCCACAAAGAGGCTTTTCAAAAAAAATTGAAGAAGAAATTTAACCCCATTGTCAACATAAAGGCAATGAACTTAAATCATCTCGCCGAGAAATTAAGCAAAGACATTCACACAATAAATAAGAAAATTTGTTCCAGAGATAAAACACCAAGAGACAATAAACTAACGCCAAGCACACTTAAACTTATAAAAGAAAGAAAAACAACATCCAGAGATGCAACAGAGTACCAGAAGCTCCACAAGAGAATACAGAAAGAAGTAAGGAGAGATGTGAGGTCATATAATACCAGAACAATTAAAACCCCAATTGAGGATAATTCTAACATGAAGGGTCTTAGATCAAGACTTTCGCCTGGAAAAAGCAGAATTGTCAAAATGAAGGATGAGAATAACCATATATTGACTGGAAGAGATGAAATCTCTAAACATATAGAAATCTTTAATTCTCGTTTGTACACCTCTGTTGTGCAGGATCCTGATACTCAGAAAATTACCGTTTGTAATGTTGGCTCAGAAGAAATTCCTGATATAACCAAAGAGGAAATAATGGTGACACTGGGACAAATAAAGAACCGTAAACCACCTGGTGAAGACAAAATAACCTGTGAAATGCTAAAAATGGGCGGAGACTTTATGGAACAAATTCTACAGGTGTTATTTAATAAATGTTTATTTGAAGGTAACATCCCTGAAATATAGCACAACGCAGAAGTTATTCTGATTTTTAAAAAGGGCGACATCACGGACATTGAAAATTATCGACCCATCAGCCTTCTGTCCCACCTTTATAAACTATTTACAAGGATCCTTACAAACCGAATAACAAACAAATTAGATGCCTATCAACCAGTGAAGCAAGCAGGTTTTCGAGAGGGATACAGCACTATGGATCACTTGCAGACCATTCAACTATTAATAGAAAAGACCACAGAATACAATATACCACTTTATTTTGCATTTGTGGACTTTCATAAGGCATTTGACTCTATCGAAACATGGGCTGTCCTGCGTGCGATGGATGGAGCAAGAATTGATTCAAGATATTCTACCCTTTTTAAGAATATATACAAAAGCGCTACTTTTCGAGTAAAAATTACGGAAGACCTGAGAACAGAAAAAAATACAATTAATAGGGGAGTTCGCCAGGGTGATCCTATATCCCCAAAACTTTTTACGTTGGCCTTGGAGGACGTATTTAAAAAGCTACCGTGGGAAGATAAAGGTGTAAACGTTAATGGAACTTTTTTAAACCATTTACGCTTTGCCGATGACATAGTGCTTATTAGTTCAGATATCGAAGAGCTTAAGAACATGCTAGAACAACTAAATGAAGCTGGAAATAACGTCGGAATAAAAATGAATTTATCCAAAACAAAAATAACGAGCAGGACTGACGAAATCATAAGAATAGCAGACAAAACCTTGGATATTGTGGATGAATATATAACATATCTTGATCATGTCATTAAAATGGGAAAGGAAAACCATTCGGCAGAGATAAAACGAAGAATAAAACTAGCATGGATAGCATTTGGAAAACTGAGTCATATAGTTAAAAACCCTGAGACCCGTGTAAACCTTAAAAGAAAAGTATTTAACACATGCATCCTGTCTGTCGCAACATATGGTCTTAAGACAAAGGCTATAACCAAGAAGTACACCAATAACCTTAGGACAATGCAAAGAGCCATGGAACGGGCAATGCTTGGCGTTAGCTTACGAGATAAAATCCGTAACGAAGAAATAAGAAGAACAAAGTTTGTGGACTTGATACAGCGAATCGCTGAGCTTAAGTAGCAATAGGTCGGCCATGTTGCCAGACTAAGTGTGAACAGATGGGTATCAAGGCTTGTACACTGGAGACCATGTTTTTATGATGTGCACAATTTGGTCATATACAGGGTGATTTATGAGGGAATGTTAATACTTTAGGTATGTAGTCAGGGTTCAAAAATAAACATAAAAGCATATACAAATATGGATCCGCAAGGCCTTTAAATAAAATCTGTGATAATGTAAATATTGGAGTAAAATTGGTATCCGGGGGTTTTTTGGTATGACAAATTCGAACCTAATCTTAGTACGGCTCTTACTTGTAGGGGGTGCCACCTACACGTCTTTTTACTATTTTAAACAATCACAACTTTTTGGTACGGCCCTGTATTACATTTTTAAGTAAATTAAATATTTTTTTGTCATTTTAATGTCAAAAAGGTATACTTGTTAAAAGTTGATATGAGCAACCGTTTTCGAGATATTTGGATTTTAAAAAAATACGACGCATCTGATTTTATTATAGCAAAATAAAAAAAAAAAACAAAATGTATAATTAAGCAATATGTATTTTAATTTTCTATTAAATTATTGTGCTTAAATTATGTTTAGCAACCAATACATATAAAGTGCCTATGCATGTACTTCAACACCCTATATTTCGAAAACGAAGGCTTCGGGGACCCATATTTGTGTAGACTTTTATGTTTATTTTTGGATCCTGACTTCGTACCTGAAATATTAACATTTCCTCATGAAGCACCCTGTATTACTAGGAAGAAAAACTTTCATTAGGTTTACCAGTTTTACATAAATGTTCTTTACTCTTATAGTTGACTCACCCGGTATACACATTTTATTATTTTTATCCCAATTATCATTTTTTAATTTAAAATATAAAAATTGGCAGAAAGCAAAAAAAAATTCTTAGTCATCATTTAAAAAATGATCTATTAAATCTGAAAACCAAAAGCAAGTAAAACAATTAACGTAATATAATTTCAAAATGACTCAGCGGAAAATGTAATTTTACTAATGGGCTTTTTAACTAACTCGGCTTTTTCTTTTTTCAGATGTAAATAATGGAAGGCAGAATTGCGTAAAATGGACTGAAATTAAGCACCATGTGAAGTAAAACAATTTATAATGAATCAAGCCTCCGGCTTTAATTTGTGGCGCCCGTTCGCTTCAATGTCTATGAGGAACCAAAACAATGTTTCTATTATAAATGTCGCTTCCCTTGCGCCCGCCTCAATTGTATTTAGCAGTTCGCCGGCTGCATCTCCCGGTAATTTATTTTCATCCTTTAAGTTGCTTAAACATCAACCATCTGTACCAATTACATCATCAACTACCGAGTTTGATAACGATGTTTGGTACCCGGTTGTGTTTCAAGAAAATTCCAGCTTTTATTTTGATGTGCCGGAAGAAATGGTTCTTTATTCGGTAACGAACTCTAGTAAAAATGCCACTTATGGGTATGAAGAGTCGCTGAATAACCTCAATGCTACTATTGAACTGATTACTATGATCATCACTGCTATTCTCCTGGGACTTATCATATTAGCTACAGTGATAGGTAAGTCTAACTTTAATGTTGTACATGTTGAAAATAGTACCTCCTTTTAATTAAATAGCATACAAAGTTTGTCAGCAAACGAAATTTATTTTTTTAAAGATATTTGCCTTCAATTTACTGTTTTACATGAAAATCCTTCCTGTCAACCTAATGTAACCAGTACATTGTATCATTATGTACTAAATTAAATGAATATGAAGAAACTATTTTGGCAGTTTTGTTATTTAATGAAAGAACATGCGTATCTTACATTATTGCATAAAATAGAAAGATTATTAATGGAATATATGTGTCGATCTAAGAGGTGCTGCACTACCTACAGGACTGCAGAGTGACACCAAATATTATTATGTATAACCATCTCTAAAGTAATATTTGAAGTATTTTTTAAATATAAATCAGTTAGCATTACGGCTATTTAAATCGGCAACAGGTTTAAAAAAAATGTAATTTAAATCAATCTTAGTTCCCCTAAAATTTTGTGTTCAAAGTTCAATAGCCAGCACTGCAATGAGAAAGTGGGGGGGGCTTTAATTCCCAACGCGGTTTTTACCCCAAGGGCCTTGCCATTGTTAGAATAATAAAAACGGCTTTTTGTTCCAAGCCACGGTTTTTGTCTCGTAACAGGAAAATGTTGAAAAAAAAGCCGGCAATTGAAAATTTAAATTTTTATAATCTATAATATATATAAATTAATCGAGCCGGTCTTTATTTTATTTATTTTTATATATTAATTATATACAATATAATTTATAATATTATAATTTAAATAAATATGCTTAAAGTTTAATATATTTTATTAAATAATTTAATTAAATAACATTATTTATGGCTATTTTGACGCGGAATTTAAATTCCTTTAAAACCATATTATGGTTTCCTATACCTATCTCTTCTGCTTTTTATGCAAAAGGCGTTTTTATATTTGACTTATCCTTTATCTTAAAAATGGAACACCCTGTATTGTAATTAAAAAACCTTTCTATTAAGGAACACGTAGGTTCGCTAAAAGCACAAGTTTAAATTTTTGAAAATAAGATGTATCTCAAACAAAATGCAGGCAAAAGTAATAACTCCAATTTATTGCCATTTCTTAAACATTAAATTCTTTCATTATTAAAAATGAGAATTGAAATACAGTAGAAGGCACTAATTGTTGAGACAGAAATATGTAAAATGGCCCTTGTTTTTAGCAAATGTATCAGACTTTATTTTTCCTAACAACGGATTAGTTAACAGATATAACTTTTACTACTACAGTAACGAAAATCCAAATATTTTTGAATCCATTGATCACCAGCACAGATGGTCTGTTAACGTGTAGGGTGGAATAATTGGAACATGAATAGTTTTATTTTACCATAAAATCTAATACATTTGCTAAGAAACAAGGGCAATTTAACATATTTCGGCTCAACAATTAGGACAGGTGTGCATTCTAGTATATTTCGATCCTCATTTTTTAAAATGCTTTAATATTTTAGAAATGGCAATAAATTGAAGTTATTACTTTTGCCTGCATTTTGCTTAAGATACATTTTATTTTCAAAAATTTAAACTTGTGCTTTTAGCGAATAAACGTGATCCTTAAAAAAAGATTTTTTAATTACAATACAGGTTGTTCCATTTTTAAGATAAAGGATAAGTCAAATATAAAAACGCCTTTTGCATAAAAAGCAGAAGAGATAGGTATATGAAACCAAAATATGGTTTTAAAGGGTGATAGTTAACTTAAACTTAAGCTTTTAAGGGAATAGATTTTAATACTTTTAGCAAACTTCGTTATATGTTACAGGGTGTAAACAATTTTGAAATTATGGTCTGAATTTTCTCTACATTTCTCAGAAACGGTTAGTTTTAGGTATAGGAAATATAATAATAACTCACCTTTATTTGGTCTATAGTATCCTAAAAATATCAAAAAATATAGGGTGGGTTCCATAAGAAAAAATATAATATTGAGTAATAAAAATAATCAATTTTTCGAAGAAATTTTGTTTTAATCATACCAAAATAATAGAGATGTATATAAAATAACTAATTTAAAAATAATACATGTAAAGGTAGTAGAAAAAATCATACACCTAACAGGCATGTAACAGCTAATAACTTAATTATTTACAATAATATTGGTTTAAAATTTGAAGGCTTTCTGTGAGGGTATAGTTACCTTTTTTTGGAACTTAATAATTTATTTGCAAATTCCTGCTTAAGCAGAAGTGACTATTATTATTTAAATATCACTCTCTTTGTTATTCTAGCTCGTCAGATTTGCCATAAAATTATCTTTTTAACCATGTGTCACAATGTGACATTTGTTTTAAAACTGGCGTCAAAAAATATATTTTTTTTAAGTTTTAGCAGGCCATAATATACAGCTTGGACTATAATAAAAAGTAGTGTGCTGTGATTTTGAAAGAACGAATAATGTCTTACCGTGTGCCTTATATTATTTTGGCCTGTTTAATGTCAGTGGTTGGTAACTGGATTTTTCATATTTCAAAAAAAAGTTTTAGAGTAACTCGCAATATATTGGAAATTAAAATAGAAACCACTTACTTTTATTTGTTTGTTTAATAAAATTTTTCTACCGTATTTACTAATTCGATCACTATCATTATTTTAAAACCTCCAGTGTAGTAATGACAGATATTTTTTATTCGGTTATCATGCAATAAATGTTGGTATAATTGCTAAAGCAAATCGATAATGATGATTGTGTATGGCAAAAAAATAAAAAAAAATTTGTCCTATAGAATATACAAATAAAAATATGCTGGTCCCATTCTATTTTTCTATTTTCCAAAATACAGCGAGTTAATTTAAAAGTTTTTTTAGAGATATGAAAAATCTAGTCACTGTCGAACGACATCAACCAAGCCAAAACAATGTAAAACATATTCGGCCCAGTGATGATCGCGTTGTTAAAGTCAGCAATGGACTTAACAATTATTCTTAAATTTAATATAAAGTAAAAAATGAATAAACTTGACAACGTATAACATTTTTAAACATTTTATGGTAACTGGATAAAAAGAAATAGTTTAGTTCGAAATTTTGCGTTTAAAATCAAATAAACATATTAAAAAAAATAATAATAATAATAATCACCATGCACAGAATATGAAATAAATTAATTTATATTAGTAACACTATTTATTTACAAGAATTTTATTACTTACTGCTCTTTAATATCCCTCTATTATTTTTAAAACCAAACAATTTCATGTCATAACTAGTTATTACTACTAAAAATTAACCTCTTTCTTATGTTAAGGCGTGTCCAAGGCTATAGCATGCGATACTAAAAAAACCGTTAGAGACCCGTTGTGGTACAGGTCCGATTTGCCGTAAGGCCTTTGTCGAAATCCAAGTCAAACGCACTTCAAGGTATAAAACTTGATCTGGGAATTTTTGCATCGAAAGGAAAAGATGTTTTTGGTTTTAGAAACAGTGCATATACATATAATAACTTTTACACGCACGCTAGATGAGATAGGGTTTGGAGCAGCTCAAGAGCGTTTTGTACGAATTTACATATTAATTGTCCTTTTTTTATTATTAAACTTTTCAAAACTCAACTAGTTCCAAAGTGCGGAAAAATTTCGTGACTAGAAAGCTACTCAGATTACCTATCGCAACCTTCGAGCATATACTACTAGAGGCAGCCTTGCAACTTGGTCGTGCGAACACTCCACGTGAGGGAAAAAAAGGATAAGAATGCACCATTTTCTCTTCGCTCTACATGCTAAGTGATAGGCGGGGCATATACTATTCTCCACTGACTAATCAGCACGTAAACCAAGAGAGAAAAATTTTACTTTTATTCGTCTCTGTTTCTTACGCACACTATGAGACTTGATTGGACATGAGGCTTGGCAAAATTATAATATTTAGTAATGCAAGCTAAAAACAATGGAATAGTTAGCGCCCAAATTATTAAATTAAAACATTCTGCATGCTCTTGCGTAAGCTTCAAGTAAGTGCAATCTCTCCTCTGCAGCAAGAGCATGCAAACTGTTTTAATTTAATGGTTTAGGCGCTAACTGTCCCATTGTTTTCAGCTTGTTTTACTAAATGTTATAATTTTGCCAAGCCACATGTCCGATTAATCTCCTAAATTAACAATAAAAAGGGTAATTAATATGTGAAATCGTGCAAAACGCTATTGAGCTACTCCAAACCTTATCTCGTCTAGCGTGCGCGTAAAAATTATTATATTTATATGCGCTGTTTTTAAAACCAAGAATATTTTTTTCTTGCAATGCAAAAATTCGTGAGTTTAACTTGGATTTCGATAAAGGACTTGCGGCGAATTGGACCTATACCAGATTGGGTGTTTAACGGTTTTTTTTTAGTACAGCATATTATAGCTTTAGACACCTTAACTTAAAAAGGAGATTAACTTTTAGTGGTAATACCTAGTTATTACATAAATTATTTTAATTCTTTTGTTTTAAAAAGAATAGATGAATATTAAGGAGCAGTAAGTATTAAAATTCTATAAATAATTAAATAGTTTTACTAATATGTATCAATTTAAAACATTTATTTCCTAGGAAAATAAATCAAATATTTTGTCTACTCTAGCTGTACCTACCCGAATGTATCAATAAAATGTAGTAGGCATACATTATAATAGAGAACCTGTTAAAAACTTAAATTTAAAGAAGTTCTACAGTATTGGTCATTTGAGCTATCTACTGTGCTGCTTGTTTTTAAAGAAAATTTAAAAAATTACTTTGTTGGAGTGCCCAAGCAATTTTTTTTAATTTTCTGTGCAAAGTAGTTATTTTTTTATTTTTTGTTTTATATGTTTATTTGATTTTAAATGCAAAATTTCGAACTATTTTTTACAAATAGTTAACATTTAAGTTATGCCCCGTTGCCAAGAGTTTTCATTTTTACCTTTTTGTTAAATCTAACCCATTGTTAAGTCCATTGCTAATTTTACAACGCGATCATCAGTGGGCCGATTGTCAGATATCAAGTGTTCATTACAACAAGCTGTATATCATGACTTACTGAAACCCATTTAAATAAATGATTTTTTGACACCATTTTAAAACCAAATGTCACGTTATGGCACATGGTTGAAAAGAAAATTTTAAGGTAAATAGGAAAGACCAAAAAACATACAGGGTGGCTTAAAAAATATAGTTGCTTCCGGTAAACGTTAAGAAGCAAAAATAAATTATTAAGTCCTGAAAAAGGGCAGCTATACACTCTCCTAATTTTATAATATTATTTTTAAATAAACATGTCAGCTGGGTCTCCGGGTATAGAAAAGTCCTTTTTGTAACTTTAATTTTGAAGCACTTTGCGAGCAAAAAAAGACAGATTTGCCCTTTTTTTACTCATGTTTAGAATTAATAACACATAAGGCCGCTTTAAAAATTAATATCAGGTTATTTACAGAGACATATTTATGACTTACAAAAAAGGTACGTTATTTAAACAAAATGTTTTATTAAAATGTTTTTTAAGCAGCAATTTTTTAAATATCTCCAGCTTTCCAACAGAGACAGTCACTTAAAGTTATTAAATTTGAAAACACGTTTTCTGTATTTACTAATATAATTTATACTTAAAAAAAAGCTTTCATCTTCAAATATAAATGAAGCTAAAAATTTTTCTCGGCATTTTATTATAAAATGTTTTTATTTTAAATATTTTTTGGAATATACATTATAATTAGCATTACATAAGCTCGTATGTTTTTAGATGTCATAAGTCGTTACCATACTATTTTTTTTATTTCCCTAAAAATTAAGTCTTATAACCCGTAAATCTAAGTATACCCTTAAATGTTGATTTTAACATGTTGTAATTTTCAATGTATAAGTTATCATAAATCCCTCGTTTAAAATACAAATAATATAAATATGTATTTAACTAAGTTGGACATTTACATAATTTTATATCAATGACAATGATTGAAAATATTCTATTGACAATTAAACAAACTAACAGGTAATGGTTATTTTTTTCATTTATTTTCCGTATAAAAAATTAAAATATAAAAAATGATTGAGTAATAAAACCTTAAATTGCTTGTTTAAAAAAATATATTTAAAAAAATACAAGAAATTAACAAAACAAAATTATGCTAAATGCCTCCATTTTAAGGACTATTGGTCTAATATTTGTATTGGACAAATAATAATTGCAACAAAAAGAAGCAAAAAAAAAGACTAATACAGGGGATAGGTATGCCTGAAATATTCTTTATTCGTTCACAAATGTGCATGTATTTTTCGCTGCATACTATTTTGCACCCACACAAAAAGGTTCGTAGTTGTAGTTAGTTTTGGTTGCAATTATTTTACACTATTTAAAAATGAGCAAGTATAAACAAATATTTTATAGTACCCCTACACAAAGAATTTATTGAGGTATACCACAGAAGCTTCCATTATGTCGAAGTCGTTGAACAACCGACACCAGAGTTCTTTTACTTAGAGTGTTACTTTTTTAATATATCTCTAGGTATAACAATTTTGTTTGTCAAGCATTTTGTTAGGTTTCTCCATAGCATGAAGCATATGCGTAAAGCTTTTTTAAATTTTGCTGCATTGCACATTAATTAAATAAAACAGGACGCAAACCTAATTAATGAATAGCAAAAGGTCAAATGATTGTTGTCTATATTAAAGGATTTTGATTGACTAGTTACATCTTGCAATATTAGGTAAAAATTCGTCTATATGCCATCGTTGCCACTTGTGGCCAAAATTTTAATGTTTTTGCTTTTGCTTGAGTATTGCGGCAATTTTTCAAAAAGTGCTAATTTTTGACGACTTCTAGGATATTTTATTTTTACATACGTAGGTTGTATTTAAACATCTTGACAATGTTACAATAATTCTAAAGTATAAACGCACCACGGTTCCTTTTTTGTTCTAACATTTGTAATTCGGCATTACTGCACTACTCTTTGCTTACCATGTGGCGATATAAATATTATTACCTAATTTTTGTGTCTGTTTGTGCATTTGCCATTTTATATAATATAAATATCTCTTTGTAATGTTTCATAGAAGCCAATACCATATTAAAAAAAGTGGGCTTTGACCTTAGCACTTAGTTAATTCGTAAATAAAAACAGGTCTGTGAAATTATTAAAACTCTCTTAAAATCATAGGTGTTTCCCCTAAGTATTTTGTATATTTTTGTGGAATAATAAAAATAGCGTAAAGTATTTTTTAGTAATTTTGTTAGTAATTCACTTGTTTGTCTGAAACTAGTGTACAAATCACTGGTAGTTTGTTTAATGTGTCTTTATCGATAAATAGTTTCACTGTTTGAGCGAAAAATAGGTAATTTTTTAAATTTGGTGATAAATTCTGGTGAAACAAAAGTTTTTATTCTTTTTACACGATTTATTACAGCATTTGTGAAAAATGTCCTTAAAATATGGCAACCACTGGGTTACAAAAGGCTAGCAGAAGATGTCTAGCGACGTGTATGGTTAATTGGTTTTATTGTGCTTATGGGTATAGTGTTTTAACCCATAATTTTAAGGTCAAATATCTTATATCTTAATTATTAATATTCTGCTATTTTTCACTATTTTTATTTAATTTGTTTTTATACAGGGATCTCGAGGCATAATAAATTTGTATGCTTTTCTAAAAAAAAATAGTTAAAGTTTAATCTAAGGACTCTCATAATTAATAACGCAAATAAATATAAGTTGTGCATAATATTATTTGACCTTGTGCTAAAATATTTGGCAAACTAAATACTGTTCTTTAAAAATACTAAAAGTTTGTCAAGGTAAGTATACATTTAAGATATTATACATGCACGAATCAATATTCGTGTCAGCAAGTAAGACGCTGACTAAAAAGAATATGAAAAATTTTATGTTAAAAGTATTTTCTTAATCTCTACTGTTTATACGGTTTATATTTAGGGTAGTTTGGTGTTTTAAAAAGTTTTTAAATAAGGATCAAAAACACCACTTGTTTTTATTTTTCGTAAGAAAATAAAAGTAAATTAATTTACCCTCTATTTATTGAAAAATAAAATGTGTTTCCCTTTTTAACGTCTATTGTACCAGGATATATTATTATTTAGTAATTCTAGCTTTTATTATGGCGTAGAATAAATTTTCAATGGCACGGCAGCTAATCACCAGTTAGATAAAGTGTAAAGTTTTATTACACAAAGTTGGTTGTACAGAAAATAAGGCAATACATTTTAACGGCCAAAAATTAAAAAAATATATAACATTTGGAATCAAGCGGTAAACAAAATTCTTATGTTCAAAAATATAAAAAAAATTTACATACCCATTAAGGACACTTATTAGATTTTGCTCGTTATATGCAAGTAGACTTAAGTGAGTTGCATCGTTAAAAAATGGAAAATTTTCAGTTTCATCTGTATTAAATCCAATACCTATCTGTGTTAGTTTTTGAGCAAATGGCGATTGAATATGTAGAAACGACCGCACCTTATGCAGTTTTAGGAGCAAACAATTTTCTCAAAAACTAACAGGATATACTATAGATTTTATATTAGGAATGAGCCGTAGAATTCAATTTTTAAAAAATATACAGGGTGTTGCATTAAAGTTTTTAAAGTAACATTATTAAAAACTTTAATTTTCGCAGCACTTCCAGTAAAGCCGGAAGTAGTTTTATTATGACCTCCACAGATAAGGTCTTTGGAAAAAATTAAATTAAACATAATAAATTTTTATAACATTTATTTGTTTTCCCACAAAAATGCATAATATGCGGTCGTTTGGACATCTTCAATCGTCCTTTTCTCAAAAACAAGCAGATTTAGGTATAGGATATAATATAGATTTTATTTTGGAAAGATCCGTAGAATCCAAATTCCGAAAAATATATAGGGTGTTCCCTTTAAAAAATCAAAATTAATGTCGTTTCCGGTTAAACAGGAAGTGATAGACACATTTTATAATATCCAAAGTTGGCATCTTATGATATTATATGTCATCCTTAAATTTGAAAGCCATATGGTATCATTCAAGAAAATAAAGGGCTGGGTAGTAATATATATATATATATATATATATATATATATATATATATATATATATATATATATATATATATATATATATATATATATATATATATATATATATATATATATATATATATATATATATATATATTATTTATATATATATATATATATATATATATATATATATATATATATATATATATATATATATATATATACGGTGTGTACAAATTGGTGGGGAATGTATGGAGATCTTCAAAGCAACTTTTTTTTGTGAATATGACCGAGTAGTCAATTTTTAATTTTTACGTTTTGGGTTTTTAGAATTATCATCAACTTTATTTTTTCATATGGACGCCATATTGGATTTTTACGCAGCCAAATAGTGCTTTTTTATTCTGATTTTAACAAGTATAACCTGTTATAATTTAAGAGTTTATAGCCTCATTTATTTAAAAAACAAATATTTTCTTAGTTGGCCTTGATTCCGGCGAACGTCATTTTTTTTGTAAACAATAAAATATTAGTAATTGGCAAAATAAATAGGTGAACAAATATTTTACGAAATGGGTTCGCGAACATAGCTATAACGTTAATACGTGCTACAAGAAAATTAAGGCGTATAAAAAGAAAGAATAATTATCATCAACTTTATTTTTTATATGGGCCCCATTTGGATTTTTTTTGCAGCCAAATAGTGCTTTTTATTCCTATTTCAACAATGTATAACATGTTATGGTTTAGGAGTTTATAACCTCACCCACTTCAAAAAACAAATATTTCCTCAGTGGCCTTGATTTCGGCGAATGTCATCTAGCGTCATTATCAAGTTAGCTCGGGTACTTTGTGAAATGGTTAACTATTTAAAAAAATACTTGATATTTTAAAACGTTATTTCCAAAGCAATAGAAATGTTAATATAGCTGCGCAAACGTATTTCGACAATTTTCCTGCAAGGCAGCATCCTAAACAACATACTTTGAAAACTGGTTAAAATTTGCTTAAATTCGGAAGTTTTAAAAAACCACGACCTAAGAAGTTAACCAACATTTTAAAGAAAATCCAACATCTTCAGCCAAGGATGTTGATAGAGAATTCCACATACCTAAGTCAACCATTTATAGGGTAGTTAATATTTAAAAAAAATATCGTTAATATGTTGAGAAATATGGACAATATTTTGAATTTTAGGTCGTTATTTTACATCTTCATTTTAGTAGGAATATTAGTTTGGCCACTTTACATTGTTTTTGTTTTCACTTGTTTCAATTAACTTGTTACGTGTAGTTTTGTTGTAACACGGTATTAACGTTATAGCTATGTTCGCGAACCCATTTCTGTTCAGCATATCTATTTTGCCAATTACTAATATTTTATTGTTTACAAAATAAAATGACGTTCGCTGGAATTAAGGCCAACTGAGAAAATATTTGTTTTTTGAAATAAATGAGGTTATAAACTCTTAAATTATAACATGTTGTACATTGTTAAAATCAGAATAAAAAGCACTATTTGGCTGCGTAAAAATCCAATAGGGCGTCCATATGAAAAAATAAAGTTGATGATGATTCTAAAAATACGAAACGTAAAAATAAAAAATTGACTATTCGGTCATATTCTACAAAAAAAGTTGCTTTGAAGAAGTTTTTACAGATTTGGGAAATTTTCACTTATAAAAAAATATGGCCGATTTTCGAAAATGCATGTTTTAGGTTTTTTTTTTAATTTCTCAAAAACCTAAATAGATATAACCATGTAGTAAACGGGATTAGCTTACAACATAATTGTACAAAACTTTCCCCATTTAACCGATTTTCTATCTATCGTGGTTTAAGATCCCATACATTCCCCATCAATTTAGGACACACTATATATATATATATATATATATATATATATATATATATATATATATATATATATATATATATATATATATATATATATATATATATATATATATATATATATATATATATATATATATATATATATATATATATATATATATATATATATATAAATATATATATATATATATATATAAAGTATATATTATACCTTACTTCTTTTCCTTTTAATTTATTTTCCTGGTTTTTTCATACAAAATAAACGGATTAGTTGCACCATTAGATTTATCAAACATCTTTAATATAATTTTAATACTGATTAAAAAATTAAATTAAATCAGAAAAAATATTTAAATTTTTTGTAATTAAATTATATTCCTGAAAATCCGGGGAGCAATAATTTGCAATTCAAAATGGTTTTGATGCCTGAAAAAAAAGAAAATTGGATCTTAAATATGGAAATTTTAATTAAAATCAGTTAACAAAAACACTTCTAGATAGCAAAAATATTTTTAAACAAATTTGATTCGCACCACAGAAAATCACTTAAAAGAGTAAATAAGAAAAACGTGTCGTTTACAGTAAGAAGGAATTTTGTTCTTAAAAAATCATATTTTTAATAAGTATAGAGCCTTCCTTAGCCTTTTTTTTATTTTTTGCTTTTTCATTTCTGAATCTACAAAGACTGTTATATATTGCATTCGTAAAGTGCTGAATAAACTCGTTAAAATTTTTAGGTTTAATTTTTTTTGCGCACTTTTTTAGTCAGAATTAATATATACAGAGTGATTTCTGTGGAAGGTATAATGCCATCGACATTTTTTTCAATGGTAACAATAATTTTATATTACAAAGTTGAAAATAGCACTTTGTTTTTATCCAATAAGAAAATTTTGAGTATGGGTTAACAAGAAAGCAGAAGAAAAACGCTTTTACAATTTTAAAAACAACTAAATAAAATATTCAAATCGTGCATAGATAGTTGGCTGCCTGGCAGTTACCTTGACAATAAATATTTGATTGTTGTCATCCGTCAGTGATTTGAAAATAAAATTTATTTAATAGTACTTTAAGTTAATTAAAAAAAAAGTATCTTTATATCAAAGCAGCGTATTAAAAGTGTTTATCGATAAAAAAATAGTGTTGTGTTCTAACTATTTATTTTTGTGATACTTCGTGGTATGTAAGGCTGTTTTTACATGCTGATCGATTTGACATGTTTGTCACATGTAATCTACAACAAACAAAAAAAGATTTAATTAACGCATGTTACCACTTATATTGGCAGGGTGTGCGATGACAACGACATTTGACGGCTGCATAGAATTATGCTTCAAAGCTATGGAAGAGCTGTCAGATTACTTATAAAATGTATTTATTTTTCGCAAATAAATATATATAAACCTGGTCAGCACTGTAAAACTGAAGTGCAATATCAATAGTGAATAAGCAATTTTAAAGCTTAAAAAGTATGTATAAAAAGTCCGTGAAGTTTTGTAGAATCGAACTCCGGACCTTCGTGTTGCTGGTCAAACGTGATACCTATTTAGCCATTGAGGCATCGTACTTAAGTAAGCAAAGAAATCATATTAATTTGCAGTCTATTTATGAATTAACTAACCTTTCAGTCAAGACATTTTTATTACCTGACACGGGTAAACCACGACAGGTAAGCCCAATAACAAAAGCTTGTCGTTTACACTAATTGTAAGTAGGATTTTTTTCCTGAAAAATCATATTTTTAATTAGTATAGGGCCTTTCTTAGCATTTCTTTGATTTTTCGCATTTTCATTAGTGAATGTACAAAGACTATTATTAGTGCATTTGTAAAGTGGCGGATAAAGTCGTTAAAATTTTTAGGTTGAATTTTTTTTTGCGCACTGTTTTAGTTAGGAGTAATAAATACATAGTAATTTCTGTGGGGGGTATCACTCCATCGATATTTTTTTCAATGGTAATATCAATTTGATATTACAAAGTTGGAAAAAGCACGTTGTTTTTTATCCAATAAGAAAGTTTTGGGTATGGGTTGAATAACAAGAAAGCAGAAGAAAAACTTTTTTACAATTTTTAAAACAACCAAAGAAAATGTTTAAATCGTGCATAGTTGGCTACCTGGCAGTTACCTTGATAATAAATGTTTGTTGTCAGCTATCAGTGATTTGAAATTAAACTTTAATACATAGTCCTTTAAGTTAATTTCTTAAAAAATTCATTCTTGATCTTTATATCAAAGCAGCGTATTTAAAGTGCATATCGAGAAAAAATTGTGTTATGTTCTAAGTGTTTAATTTTATGTAAACGTGGTATGTAAGGCTATTTTTACATGCTTATCAATTTGACATTTTGGTCGCATGTAAATATAATTAAACTAAGAAAAAATCAGTTAAATATTACATTTCAAAATAATGCACTGACTAAACCTGATACTTAAGATCCATACAAGCTTTTTGAGATTGTTTGTTAAACAAGACTAATTCAAGTATTTATTTTTTGCTGTTAAGATCTCTGCACTAACAAAATATAAATTTAAAATTTACTTAATACTAAGTGTTTATTTTCATGGTCTAATTGGTAACCAAAAATCAATACAGCACTTGAATAATTCTTTAAGTTTCAAATAGTGTTTGAAATTCAAAGGCAGAAAAATTTTCATAGATACTAAATTATTTGAAATTTATCCCATCTTGCCATAATTTTACATACTTTTTATTAACTCAATTTTTATGTAAAGTGTAATAAAATATGTATGGGAGAAGCAATCATAGTCACATTAATACAGTTGTTACTAAAATCTCTACAAAAATACATGTAGGACTTGTAGTCATTCCCTAAGTTATGTTTCCATGAGAACTCAAATTCAGCAAAAATAATTCAAAGAATTATTTTTGCATTTATGCATATTAAAGTTTATAAATATAGGTAAAATTGTATTCTACGCTTAGTTGTATTCCTACTCTAAGCTAATAACCAATTTTTTAAAAACCCTTTCTCGTTTTGCCATCACGTAACTCCTGCAGCGATGATTTTTATTGCATTGTTTATATGCAATGTAACTCAAATTAAATTTGCTAAACAAAAAAATTAAAACATTGTAAAATGCCAATAAACCCCCTAAAGGTATATGCAGACATGCAATAACAAATCCTAACGCAGCCACAAGGTGTGTAATATGTAGACGGCGACCACGACATCGTAACATTTATTTTTTGAGCATACTGCTGGAGCGTTACATCACTTGTCGGTTTTTCAGGGTCACATGAAAAGCATGTTTGTGCACCCTTCTCCATGTATAGACGGATTTAACAGGAATAACCTAGTGTTGCAAACATCTGTCACGCATTGTTGCGCTACAATCTCATGTTGCGCGTCAGTGTTGCATTATCATACGCTGGTTAACTCAGGATAAACTTTTAAAGCTTTGAATTTTACCACTTGCTACTACGTGCGTTTAATACATTAAAAAAAAGGTGGTTAGCTTTTTGGAACGTTCCATGATAAATAAAGATATTTTACGATATCTGACCTTTAACTTGCTACATATTTTTTTTGTGAATCTCATCCTATTTTAGTTCATTTAAAGCTTCGAATTTTACTACTTGTGCGTTTAATACATTAAAAAAAGGTGGTTAGCTTTTAGGAACGTTCCATGATAAATGAAGATACTTTACGATATCTGACCTTTAACTTACTACATATTTTTTTCGTGAATCTCATCCTATTTTAGTTCATTTGGGATATTGTAAGAACCTTGCATTAAACCAAAATCAAGAGCATTTTTTTTGCAAAAGATAATTCTATTTCTAAAGGTATTTCCTATCCTGTAATTTTTTTTAACTATGTTTCAATCTTTAATTTTTAAAGAATTTTTATTATTTGATCTTGAAGAAATTTTATTGCTTAATTCGTAGTATATTAAAAGTTATTATTTAAAGTAATTGTCTCGAAAGTTGCCTCCTCTTCGATTTTAACCAAATTTGTTGTACAGGGGTTTTTTGGGGCGAAAAATATTTTTTCGGCAACGTTTCGTTTTCGAGATATTCATCATCAAATTTGAAAATCAAACTAACCTCACTTTCTCTATATTATCCCTTCTTTTTGTACACAATTCCTAATTTTTACACTAAAGTGGCACACAATATTTTATAAACACCCTTTAAAACCTTGTATTTTTATTTATTTTACACCTTTTTCGATTAAATTGCAAACTTATAAGTTCAAAGGCAGCGGGCATATTTGCTGATAAAATGCCTAGTGTATACGTGGTTGCGGCCACGTTGCGAAGTGTGAAAGTGAAGGTATGCAATTAAATGGAAAAAAGAAGTAAAATAAATATAAAACAAGTTTTTAGAGGGTATCTTGTGCCAATTTAGTGTAAAAATCAAGAACTGTGCAAAAAGAAGGAAGAATAGTGTAAATAAGGCTAGTTTGATTTTAAATTTTAACCATTAATATCTCGGAAACGAAACGTTGCCAAAAACATATTTTTACAGATTCGCAATCAGCGCCCCAAAAAACCCCTTATACTAAAGGACATGGCACACTTCTTATGGATTTGAGTCACCGACAGATTTTTTTGAAATTTTAGCATTTTATTATGAAATTCCAAATAAGCATTTTTTTTCATTCCGCCAACCTTGTAGCTATACAGGATGATACCATAAAATAAAGCCAAAAATTCTTAAAAATATTTATTTTATTTATTACAAAATAATGTCTGTTACCCTAGACTGATAAAATTAGGCATTGTTTATATGAAAAGAATATATATTCCATACAAGGTATTTTCTTTTATCGTGTACAGGGTTTTTATCTGTCATATCCTACAGGGTGCACGATTTATTAATAAACCAACAAATATAGAGTCCAGTAGGCCTAAATATAATATATAATGTCAGTTATTATTTTAACCTATAGTAATTTCATAACTTGGCAGTAACTTATTTGTGCATACAGCGTGTCCCTCCAAAAAAGTTATTTTTAGATACCGGGTGAACCAAAATTATATGGCGGTTTTATTTATATTTTTTCCGGTTAAACGAAAGTTAGTTAGTACAATATTGCACAATAAAGCAAAATAAAGGTTTGCTTGCGCAGAAGTTCGAAATAGGGAAAGATTCATCCAAAGACATGTAGACAATTTTACAAATCGATTATATAATCCCCAACCCGAACAGCATTGTGCAATTTTATACCCCGACTACACATATCTAAAAGCGCCAAAGAGCTCCAATCTTAGAATACAAAGGCAGTCATTTTCAACGCACAAGGGGTATACTTTATTTTAACTTACGTCGAGGTGGTGGTGCATGGGTAAATATGGTACTATGTTACTTCTCAAACATTTGGTATCTATCAAGTAAGGTTTTCTCCAGCTTATATTTAAGATACCGCTAAAAGGAAAGCAAATAATGAATATATTTTTCAAGTTTAACAATTTGAACCTGGCTTAATAAGAGGAAAGATATTTTCAGGGTTTACGCAAGCTATTAAGCATAGTATTTCCATCTTATATTTGCTTTCTCCATTTCAAGAAAATGGTGATCCCAATTCGGGTAACCGCTTTCACATGCAAAGTGGGTGCTAGAACGCTTGGCGTATGTGCCCATGTTGCCAGTGTAATATGGTACCTGGAATATGCTAGGTATCAACAGGTTGTTAAATATCCAACAACTGTTTTACTTACAACTGTTTTGGATGCTGCACAGTTGAAGAGCCACAAGTTCTTGACTAGTATGATCTTTTCATCTCTGTTTCTTATAAATAGTATAGTTTACTTTTAGAAACATTTTAGTATTAAGTTTTTAATAGGGCTTAACAATGGCCTTAGTTTGATTTAAATGAATAATGCTAATTAATACATCATTGTTGTTATGAGTTACTAATAAAAATATGTCCCTCTACAAAGAGTATCTAACTTGTTACTGTTTGAAGTTTACCATAGTGTTTATTTTTGTTTTGAAATGATTAAGGGTTGCCTGAAAACCCGTAATCTGTATTTTTACTGTAAGATATTATGCATTAATTATAATTCATGTTTGTATTAAATTGCGACATTTTACGTAATACTAACTCCTTTTCGAAACATCTGTTTACATCATCCAGTATGTTTATAATGTAGATCGGTGAAAAAAATCTTTTACAATAGCGGTTTCAGTATGACTGGAAAAAAATATAAATAAAACCGCCATATAATTTTGGTTCACCCGGTATCCAAAAATGACTTTTTGGAGAGACACACTGTATGTATGAATGAGTTACTTCCAAGTTACGAAATTCCTATAGGTTATAATAATAACTGACATAATATATTAATTCATCAATAAATCGTCCACCCTGTAGGACAAGACAGATAAAAACCCTGTACATGATAAAAAAATTCTTGGTATGAAATATATATTTTTTTTATATAAAAAATGCCTAATTTTATCAGTCTAGGGTAACAGACAGTATTTTGTAATAAATAAAATAATAAATTTTAAGAATTTTTTACTCTATTTTATGCTATCACCCTGTATAGCTACAAGGTTGGCGCAATGAAAGAAAATACTAAAATTTCAAAAAAATCTGTCGGTGACTCAAATCCATAAGAAGTGTGCCATGTCCTTTGATCAAAATCGAGTGGAGGCAACTTTCGAGACAATTACCATATTTATTTACTATTTAATATCTATAATTACTTTAAAAGTTATTTTTACTATATTTTTTTTAAACTGTTGACTGACAATGTTTAATAAACCAAAACTACGTAAGTTTTCCAAGTTTGTCGATGGTATAAAAACAGCACCTTTTTTCCAAATAAAATTCTACTTTATTAGGTACTCAAAAGTGACTAAAATTCTTCTTTGTGTACTATTTTTAAAATTTGAATTAAAATGTTATGGAAGTAAGTAGTTATAGATAGGGCATTCACGAGCCACCGTCCACCGGTGGAGCTTATTATCTTAAAATCTCTGACATAATTAAATATTTAGGAATCTTGTGTGGCGGGTTATTTAGGGCGTGTCGAATACTATCTGTCAAATGTCAAACGTCACCTGTCAAATGTCAAATGTCGTCTGTCACCTGTCATATGTCAAAAATCACGTGACTTGGAAAATGGCCGTTATGTGTAGGAAACTTGTGCCAAGACCTAAAATTGATTTGCGCAAACGCGAAAATTTTAAGTTATGCCGTTCGGACGCTATCGACTAAAATCGTAATTTGACCCTAAGGCGCGCGGTTTAAATTTTTTAAAATTAGCGGAACGTTATACCTATCGAATAGCAAAAACCGCATGACGTCATCTTCAGTCAATAATTTCAAGGCCAAACTTGTCACCTGTCAACAAACGTCATGTATCAAACCTGACATGTTAGATCTGGTGCTCAAACGCGGGGCTTAAAAACAGAGCGCAGAATCTTATAATTATATATTAATCTCGTAAGCAGAGCGCAGACGCAGAACCTTAGCGGGTACAGAGGTGTTACAGTTAAATTCTAAACTTTCAAAAAGGCTTTATGGAGAATATTAATATTATTAAAGGAACACTTAATAAATTTATTTAGCTCGCCGCCTAATTGTGTAATATTATGTAAATGGTACTATTTTGCACTCAACATCCTGAATCAAAATAAAAATCATTTCGATCGGTTAATAAAAAAAAAGTAATACATAGTGTTGTCAAAAAGGCTTATACCAATATTTAATTTAGACGACTAATACATGTATTTTATCATTGCAAATTATATTAAAAAATAATTATTTCAATCGTATAATAAATAGAAAAGGTATACATGGTGTTGTCAAAAGGGCTTTATGCTGATGGTGAATTTAGACGACTAATATATGTGTTTTAACACTTTAAATTATACTACAAAAGAACTATTTCGATACATAAAAAAATGTTTATAAAAAATCGTAAGAAATAAGCATGTTTTTTCTTATTTTATCGTACATGCGGTTTAACGTCCGAGATAGTTCCAGGAATATTATCAAAGAATGCTGAATTAAAAAATATATTTTCAGTTCACGTCATTCGCAATTACCGATTAGTATTTGTCTAATACGAGCATGTTTTTGTTTGTTTTTTTCTTAATTACCTCTTGTATAAAGCCTTAATATTGCCACCGAACTTTTTCGCTTGATTGAATACATGCAAATTGGTTAGTTGTTGTGTTGTTTGATTTAGGATCATTTACTTAGCTACTGTTTTTTACAAGGTAATCTATATCTTTAATTTTTTAGGTGCTAAACTTGCTCTTTTTAAGTAAATTAATTAAATATCTAAAGTCTATTTTTCGACCTATAATTTAAAAATAGGTCTTGCAGAATTTTTCCAAGTCCTGAAAAAGTTATATAATAATTAATAGCTTAAAACCTTTAAAGGTTACAAGAAATTTTATATGACATAAATAATGTGTCTTATTAATATCTTTAATTAAAGTTATATAAAATTTTTATCTAAATGCAATACTTTTCGACTTATAATTTAAAAATAGGTTTCGTAGAATATTTTCCAAGTCCCGAAAAAAGTTTCGTAATTAATATCTTATAAAGTTTTAATGTTATAAGAATTTTTATATAACATAAATCCGTGCAAAGTAGTATCATTTACGCAATATTGTGCAATTATCGAGTATGGCGTCATCGAGGCTTCTGGCAGCTGTGTTGTGATTGGTTACTATCAAGAGCTAACCGTGCAAAATAGTACCATTTACGTAATATTACACAATTAGGCGGCGAGCTAAATAAATTTATTAAGTGTTCCTTTAATAATATTAATATTCTGTAGAAAGCCTTTTTGGATGTTTAGAATTTAACTGTAACACCTCTGTACCCGCTAAGGTTCTGCGTTTGCGCTCTGCTTACGAGATTAATATATAATTATAAGGTTCTGCGCTCTGTTTTATGCCCCCCGTTTAAGCACCAGGTCTAACATGTCAGGTTTGACACATGACGTTTGTTGACAGGTGACAAGTTTGGCCTTGAAATTATTGACGTTAACAACAACTATCCTTTGGTTGAGTTTTATTCCTTTAGGCGTAATACTAAGGCCGCAATGGTTAATTTCTATAGGGTTACCGTCCTAATCGCTAATTGATAAATTTCGACGATTTTTAAACAGCTGTAACGTCTTTATGACTGAAGATGGCGTCATGCGATTTTCGCTATACGATAAGTATAACGTTTTGCTAATTTTAAAAAATTTAAACCGCGCGCCTCAGACACATCATCAGGGTCAAATAACGATTTTAGTTTATAGCGTCCGAACGGCATAACTTCAAATTTTGCGTTTGCGCAAATAAAATTTAGGTCTTAGCACAAGTATCCTACGCATAACGGCCATTTTCCAAGTCAAGTGATTTTTGACATATGACAGGTGACAGATGACATTTGACATTTGACAGGTGACGTTTGACATTTGACAGATAGTATTCGACACGCCCTAAATAACGCGCCACACAATATTCCTAAATATTTAATTACGTCAGAGATTTTAAGATAATAAGCTCCACCGGTGGACGGTGACTCGTGAATGCCCTATCTATAACTACTAAAGTACATTGGTAACAATTATTTGTTAGAAAATTGTATTTCATAAAGTTACCCAAGCTCAAGGACAAAGCCAACCTAAGAATCTCCAGGTATACGTAAATACATAATTTTATGCATTTTATATTTACTGGAAATGTAACCAATCCGTAGTTTTTTCAGGTTGGTCTTTTCAATGTAAAAAAAGGGTTAAATCTCTAACACTTTACCTTACAAACAAATGCATGTCCTATTTATGATATTAAAATTATGTTTTTTCTTATAAAAGAATTATTAAAGTTTCCGTATTATAAGGAAAAGGCACGCGGTTAACCCAAAAATAGCAAAGTTTTGCGACAACTTGCTAAAAGATTTATATTCTAAGTAAGAAAAGAACTTTTTAACCCACTTAAAAGACATATAAAAGTATAACAAAAGAAACTTATTTTGTATTTATTTTAGACGACACAAAAGAAAAAATACAGAAAGAAGACTTTTCAGATTCCTTAAAAATTTAAAATAAACATACACATACACACAGTGACAAAAAATATATATATATATATATATATATATATATATATATATATATATATATATATATATATATATATATATATATATAATTTTTGTAACACAAAATTAAAATATTAAAATTATGTATACATAAGAAACCAGATCGCTTCTACTATTAAAGTTATTTTTACTGATAAATTTAAGAGTCATTACTTACTACTATTTCTGAGCTCCTAATTAATTTTTAAATAACAGAAACCCAAATTTTTTGTAGTAAGTTCTTATCAATGGCATTGAAAATTCTAGTATAGAAGTTGCAGTGTTGCAGCTTTTTTTTGTAAAAAAATGTTGAGAGAGCAAAAATAATATTTTTTTAATTGCGCAATCAGCAAATTGCTTAAGGGAATTAAAACCTTTTGAAATATTCATGAGTAGGATTTTATCTTTTATGAAAAGGGTAAACAAAAGTTAGCAAAAAGTGTTTTTCTTACCAAATTTTTTCATCTTGTTGTTTTATATTTTTTTTAAACTTGACGAGTTTAATCAAATTTTATTATATAGAAATGGGAAATAAATCCTTTTAACTAAAATCTGTATAATATTAGCTTCTTAGGTAAATTTCATTTTCTCGTTTTTTATTTATGTTTTTGTCCAAATAAGCAAAGGCGTTACTGAAAAAGTTTTCATTTTCTGTAAGAAGCATAGTGTTCATATTCCTGAAAAGTTATTTAAAAGCTCTTTACTTTTTAAAATAAAAATATCCTGCAAAGATGACACTTTTATTTTTCAGGTTATTCTCGTGTTATGCATAAGAATGTAAAAATAGACGAATATTTTCCACTTGAATACCTATTTTATATTTATATGAAATTTCTTAAAATTTTAGGTAGGTTGCATTTGACACATTGCAATTTTTTAGCCTATTTGATTTTACAAAAATTACTTTTTATAAAAGTTTGCAAAATATTTATTAAACAATAAAATGCGCTAAAATTTTAATTGACACTAAGGTCTAATATACTAATTTATTATAATAAAAATCAAGCTAAATATAAAGATAAATAAACAACAAGCTCAAATCCATTTTAATGTTGTCAAATTTATGTTTTTTTCTAAGATTTTGTTAATATCTAAATTAAAATAAAATTAAATTTATCCTTTTTTTACACAAGAACCACATATTTTTTTGGTTAACAGCTTGAAAGGGTCTCAGAATTTTATTGATATATTATTTTTCATACTTTTGATTAACGCTTAGGGTCACTATTTTAAAAAAGCGTTTAAAATATTTAGAATCCATTATATACTTGGTATTTGGGAATAAAAATTTTAGAAATGGCTACTTAATTGTCGACAAGATAGGTCTCAAGCTACCTAACTATCAGATCAGCAAATTGTTACTAATTTATATTAGAATATACTTTCTTTTTAATTGTGTTGGCGAAAAAACAAAAAATATAAAATTTAGAGCGCAATAATTTACCCAAAAACTAATGTTCTTAAAAATATTATTAATTAATTGTCAGAAAACACAAACTTAAAAATCCGCTTAAAAAGTTTACTATATGTTGCCTAGGCCAAAAAGCTAAGGTTTTATTTTAGTTATATCGTGTTACCTGTTTTTATTTTAATATTTTTTTAAATGGTATTTTTTGTAATTAATTTATAGTATAAGAAAAAGTGCTAAAAAATTATTACACATTTTAATAATAAATATGACTACAAAATTGTATTTTTGTGTCATATTTATGTGTCGTGTGTCGTCTAAAGTAAACACAAAATAGGTTTTTTGTTATACTTTTATATGTCTTTTAGGTAGGTTAAAAAGTTCTTTTATGACTTAAAATATAAATCTTTTAGCAAGTTGTCGCAAAACTTTGCTATTTTTGGATTAACCACGTGCCTTTGTCTTGTAATACAGACACGTTAATAATTCTTTTATAAGGAAAAATATTATAATTTTAATATTAAATATAAGACTTGCATTTATTTGTAAGGTTAACATAACAAGGACAAAAGCCCTTGTTGTTTCGACAAAATTTTACACCTGTCACTTTACCTTCAAATTCTTTGAATTTTTTTCTGATAGCCAAGAAGTAGGTGCATATAATTGTAAGATGATTCTGGCGAATATTCCAGAACATATTTTGTAACAAAATAAATTTACAACAACACAAGTATATCTATAAAAAGTAACCTACAAAAATGTATAATTTGAAAATCTAAATGCTTATTTATAAAAACATAATTGATTTATTTTTAATAAGTAATTATTTTTGCTGCATTAAAGCCATATTAGTTCAACCAAATAATATAACCCCTATTATAAAGGATGAACAAAAAATTAACATTTAACAACAATACCCAAAAAAATAATTTTACATAAAAAAAAGATTGTTAAATTATTACTTATTAAATTAAACCATCTCATTAAATGTCCGATATAGTGTTTAAAGTCAAACAGATCAAGCGTATTCTTTCTTCTCTTAATACTAAAAAATCGTCTGGGCTGGATGGAATACCAGCAATCGTCTTAAAAAAATGCTCCCGAGCTTGCACCCATCTTAACTCGCCTTTTTCGAATCTCTTACGACACGGACATTTTCCCGGAGAGTTGGAAAGCTGCACGTGTGCAACCTGTCCCCAAAAAAGGATCCAAAAGTCTCCCTTCTAACTATAGACCTCTATCTCTTCTTTCAGTTGTTTGCAAAGTAATGGAAAAATTCATTAATTCTCAAATCTTAAAGTACCTGGAAAAACATAAGATCTTACATGATAGACAATATGGATTCCGTCACAGTAGATCCACAGCTAATTTTCTTTCCTTTGTCTCACACAACTGGAACAAATCCCTTGAGTTTCTTGGTAAATCCCAGATCGTTGCTCTTGACATATCCAAAGCTTTCGATCAGGTTTGGCATGATGGGCTTCTTAACAAACTTCCTTCTTACGGTCTTCCACCTAAGCTTTGCTCTTGGCTTTCCAGTTTACTTTCAAATCGCCGTATATCAGTTACTGTAGATGGTCATTCCTCCAGCTCCTACCAAATTAATGCTGGTGCCCCAGGGCCAGTGCTGGCACCCACGCTATTTCTTCTACACATTAACGATCTTCTCTTCCACAATCAACCCCATTCATAGTTTTGCTGACGATAGTACCCTCCACTCTAGTATTCAATTTCTTAAACCACAGTGTAATCCTGATTTCGAAAACAAGCGCAGGTCAATGCAGATATCTCTTTTACAAGACCTTAAACTTATCTTGGATTGGGGCGCCAATAATCTTGTTCAGTTTAATGCCTCGAAAACAAAATTATGTTCGCTGTCGCGAAAAAAGTCTGCGAATGCTCATCCCTTACATATGAGCGGCCAAGTTCGGCAGAACAAAGAGTCGTTTAATCTTGTCGGCGTTACTTTTGAGAATAACCTCAACTGGCACAAACACATTTCATCCATAGCTTCGGCAGCTTCAAAAAAAATTGGATTTCTCTTCCGAGCCAGAAAATATTTCTCTTCTGTATGTATCCCAAATCAGACCCTCTTTAGAATAGTGTTCTCTTGTCTGGGGAATGGCGTCCCCTACAACACTTAGCATTCTGGACTCCATTCAAAGAAGATCTGTTTGTCTTATTAATGATCCAACGCTCACAGAAAGGCTTCCTCTTCTTGCCCACCGTGGAGCTGTGGGGATCTGTCGCTCTTCTATAGGTATTTTCACGGCTGCTGCTCAGAGGAATTGGCCAGTATAATTCCTTCTCTGGCAGCTCCCAACAGAGCAACACTTAGTGCAACTTTTATGCATCCTTTTACAGTTCATTTAGAAAGGCCCCGAACTTTCCGCTTTCTTCGTTCATTCATCCCTAAAGTGTCAATACTATGGAACATGCTGCCCGCAGAAGTTTTTCCTTCTTCTCCCAATCTCCAAAAATTTAAGTCCCGTGTGAACAAACTCCCTCTCACCACACTAAAGACACCCACGGTACGTTAGTTCTTAGGCATCAGCCTTCGTGGACTGTCCAAGAAAAAACCTCTATGATTACCAGCATAAAAAAATTAAAGGCTATATTAAATTTAAACGAACTGAAGGTATATTTAACAAATCAAAATAAAATCAGGGGGAAAGAAAAAAATTATATTTGTAGTAAAATTCCCCAGAAAGCCAGCTCGTAATATTTAAAATTTTTAGTGATTCGACGGGAGTAAATTTTAAACTCAATAAGCTTATAAAATTTGCTTATCACGTTCTGCAAGGAACGCGAACAGATTATTTTACCCCTCTATGACACTAAGCACTTTACAAATGATTTTAGGCGGTAGCTTCTGTATTTAGCAATAAATGTCAGTCTTATTTATCAAGTGTTTAGTAATTTTTTAGACTTATGCACCTTAAATATAGAACCAAATCTTTATAAAGAATTTGGTATAGTTTGTTTCAAAATTATTTAAAATTTTATTAGGATACTTCCAAAATTATTTTTTAGTTAAAAATAGACATAAAAAAGATGGTATTTTATATATCTTATTAAACCGGAAATTAAAAAAGCCAAGTGATTAGAAGTTACAGCTAAGTTAGAATTATGTACTTATGCAAACTTTAAGATTTATACTAAATAGATGCTTATGTTTAAGTTTTGGTTTAAAACGTCAATGTTGCAGAAACACATTCTGCACCCTGAGAGCTGTTTTTCTATAGCCACAAGTAGGCAAACTTTCTTTATAAATCTTTATAAAATAAAATAAAATCTATTTTTTATCAATAAATTTCCTACATATACATGACAACAGCGCTTTAATAAATTTCACACATCCCAACATTCAATTCTCGGAACTCCGCTTCCAATTAAAAATTAAAAAACAAAGACATGCTTCTGTGAAGTCTGTAAATGCGTGGCAGGTGGACGCATCCAATAAGGTCTCGAGGCGGTATGGCGGTTTTTGGAGGTAAAAAGGTGACAACATTTCAGTTCAGTAAGGTTTAGATTTTTCTCATTAAACCATTGCCTGGAAGTTTGTTCTCGCATTTCGGGAAAATTGCCGGAATGTTTTATTCTAAGGTAACTTCTCGTTTTAAAGAAAGATGGTCTGAAAATTGTTTTTTTTTGGCGAATTACCGAAATATTCTATTAAAAATTCTTCGATGAGAATATTACATCCTCATGGCACTGTAAATTACTGTCTTTTTTTCTGTAACCAAATAAAGTTATAAGTTATTCAAGTTTTTCTGTGTCGTTCTTAATTTGGCATATAAGTTAGGTTCATAAGTTAAGTAAAGTGGATAAAAGGAAAGGACAGGACTGGCCTTTAAGTTGAAGTGTTGTAAGAAAAGGCGAGCAGTAATTTAAAAAGAAAGTAACTAGTGAATGGTAGTTTTTAGGAAATTGTCAGATAGTAAAGTCATATTTAACCTTGTTGATGAGATAGTGAGTCAAGAATTAATAACGGGTGTCCTAAAAAAGGGTAAATACTTTTAAATTTGATTTTAACTTTTTTAACTTGTATAAAAAATTATCAATTGTGTCATAACGTAAATAAAGTTTCATAGACTCCGTAAGGCATTTCGATTTCAAAAGACAGTCAGCTAAATCTCTTGCTGATTTGAGGCAAATTTTTGCCAATTTTTCTAAAGAAAATTTGTAACTTTCTGTATTTTTTTTGTAGTTGTAAGCTTTAAATGCATTTTAAATAAACTTTGTATATTTTATTTAATTCTTAGTGTCTCCTTTAGTAATCGTCAATACACAGTGCATTCAAGCCTTAATTCGCACCTACTGGGTTTTAGTACAAATTTAGCCGGTAACAGAGAGTATCGGCAACTACTTGTGTGTGCTGAGGCCTAAATAATTTCGTTTCTCACAAAGGCAATTTTTGATACTTTTTAAAATACAAAGTGGTATTTGTCACACGTTAGTTTTTTGTATTGTCTATTAATAAGTACCTTAAGCAGCAATTTGTATTTTAATAAATAATACAAAATAACACTTGTATTGTAAACTTATATGCTATTTGAAGATGAAAATAAAAACTTATAAACATTATTTTATATTTTACTGTATGCAATATATAAAAGTAAAAGCCATTTTTTAAAAAACGTAGAAGTCTGTTTTTAAATTGTAACGACCAAAACAGATTACGTCACGCATTGTCGCTATACTTTTAGGTGTCTTTAATAAAAGTCCCCTATGAAAAAGCTTGTATCATTTTTAAGCTCCAGTGGTTTTTGCAGCAATACGTTTTGAACTCTTTGAACTTATAAAATGTTCCTATCACGTTTTCCAAGAAACGTGGAAAGATTATTTTCCTTGACTTGACAGTAAAAATCTTACAAATGATTCCAGACGCAGAGTTTTTATCTCAAAACAAATGTCCGTTATATAGAGTGTTTAAACGATGTATGATGTACTTTTTCAAACAAAAACAAATAAAAATACAAACATTGATACATAAATACGGTTCAGAAATCCTAAATATATCCAGAAATACGAGTATTCGAGACAAATTGAAATTACGGGTATTTGATTTTTTCTTTAGCTACTTTTAATGCTAGACCAGGCAAAACAGTTTATTTTTGGTAATGCTTCTAACAGCATCAGAGAATGGGGCTTTTTATTTTTAAATCTATCTTTTTTTAACGGTATTTCAATTAAATTTATAATAATAAATAACACTGGTAAAAAGTTTTTTTGTCACATAAATTTTTTCAATCACATCCAGTTTTTTTGTAAGAGCTACATGTCCATTACTGACCTCTTATACGTGTCTTTGTTTGGATAACTTCATTTAGGCGACTGTATAATTTTTGCACTTTAACTAATTTACATTTTATTTACGTTAGTTACATTGTAAGTATGTCACAAAATTTTCTAACAACCCGACAGTTTTTGTTATGTGTGTAGAGAATGAACTTTTACATCTCAGCGTTAAAATTTCACATCATTAATTAAACAGTGCTTTTTAGACTATTTTTAATTTCGTATGAGGAATTAAAATAAATCTTGGGTCTCACATAAATGTTGTGTAACGTGTGTGAGACTGCTATTAAATTGGGCTAAACAAAAACCTAGACATTTGCCATTTGCTATACCAATGATTTGGACGGAGCCAAAGGATCATGTTAGTGATTGTTATTTTTGTTTAACTCAAACAAAAGGCATTACAATTAAGTCCAAACACACTATCCAGTATCCAAACTGGTCTTCGGCCAACAGACAAAAACAACGCCTGGAAATGTTTTGTGAATGTTGTCCAAAATTCTTTAGAAAACCATAAAGCAGAAGACTTAATAAATGAACTTATAAATCTCATATAAAGCTTTGAAGTGTAATATGTCCATAAAAATGCATATGCTGGACTCTCATCTGGATATCTTTCGGGCAAATTTGAGTGCTGTGAGTGGCAAACAAGACGAAGGGTCTATCAGGATATTCCCTTAATGGAGCAAGGAAAATGAAGTCCAGGAATGCTAGCAGATTATTGTTGGAGCCTTAAAAAGGACCTACCAGAGGCCAAATATTCACAAAAATATAAGTATTTATTGTACATTAGGCAATCATTTCTTAAGCGTAGCTGATTATTTATGTACTTTTTATGAAAAAATATGCTTTTATGTCACAAGAAAGCCTGATGATTTTTTTTTTCATTGATAAATAATTGTTTGGTAACCCTAGTACATCCAAAATTTGATATAGTTTTCATATGACAAAAAAAGTTAGAATTTTGTTAGCTACTATAATTAAATATAATTTAGATATATATTTTTTTTATTTTATTTATGCCAGGAAAACAAATATTTGTCAACCTTTCTATAATAGAATTTTTTTTAGTAATTATTCAAAAAATAAAAGACATACTCCACGTGAGTGCGAATTTCGAGCCCTCTTTCGGTTTAACGGAATAAACGTTTAATGGTTAGCCGACTACTTCATTGGCGAGAACCTGGAATCAAGGAAGTGGTGCGCTTATGCCAAAACAAAAAATGAAAGTGTTTTTACGGTACGTGGTAAAACCAAAAACATATGCTAGTATTAATGTTCAAAGCATATGTGATCAACATTGCGTTTTCATAAATATCGATCGTTTTGTTCTTGTCGGTTTTCTTCTTCAGCCTTGTCTTCATATTATCCACCTTTTACATAAATGCTTTAGGGGTAACGTCTTTTCCATACAGTCTATACTTTGCGACAAGTTTCCAAATAGCTGCTTGCTTCTTCGTCTTTTTTTTGTAAGGAGTTGGGATTTTTCTATAGTATATCCGGGAATCGTTTTATTCTTTCGGCAATTAACCCTCATTAAGATTGCTCGTTAACATCTTGTGACTCTAATTGTTCGTTTGACAGTTCCTTGTTACTTGTCATGTTCTTCAATCACAAATAATAAAAAACTTTAACACTGCACTCTTATTTTATCTGAAATTTAGCTCAAGCAAAAGTAAACCCCTATAATAAACGTATTATAATTTTTTGTAACTGCAAGTAGCAAGTTATTTGATGGAAACATACATACTAACTTAACTTGCGCGTGTTGATTAAAAAAATACCTTTTTCTTTGTCTTGCGAGGATTTACTTGTAAAAAAAAGATTATAAATATGAAATAAAGAAAATTTTTTTCTACCTTTTCCTTGTTAGCTCTGCCTTTTACTTTTACCTCGAAGCAAATACTTAATTTGATAAATATGACCTATAATACGGGTAAATCTGTTAAAAAATCTTTAAACCTAGAAATTATTTTGGAAGTACATAAATCGAGATGAAACCTTTTGCATTCTCTTTAGAAACAGATTAACTACAAAGCGTCGGAAAGGGATATTGGAAACTACGAAAGGGGGTGTTTTTTACCCCATTTTTTACACCCTACACCCCTAAAAAATACATTTCCCCTAAAAAAAACATTTTTTTTTTTTTTTTTGGTACATATAGGTTTTTTGGGCCACCTAATTCAAATATAATATCGTAATACCCCATACACCCCTAAAACATACACTTCGCTAAAAAAAGTTTTCCCCCGTTTTTAATAGTACATATAGGTTTTTTGGGTCACTTAATTCAAATATAATATTAAAAATTACATTTGTAGGCTTAAAAGGGCTAAATACACCCTTTTTTTAGTACCTACACCCCTAAAAAGTACAATTCGCTAAAAAAAAGTTTTTTTCCGTTTTTAGTGTTTCATATAGGTTTTTTGGGCAACTAAATTCGAATATTATATTAGAAATTACATTTTAGGGCTTAGAAGGGCTAAATTTACCCTTTTTTTACACCCCACACCCCTAAAACATACATTGCGCTGAAAAAAGTTTTTCCCCGTTTTTAGCGATGAATATAGGTTTTTGAGTCACTGAATTCGAATATGATATTAAAAATTACATTTGAGGGCCCAAAAGGACTAAATTCACCATTTTCTTACACCATACACTCTTAAAATATATATTTTGCCAAACATTTTTTTTTACCATTGAAGCCTATATGTTCCATTAAAAATGGGGAAAAAACTTTGTTTTTAGCAAAATGTATTTTTAGGAGTGTAGGGGCTAAACAAAGGTGAATTTAGCCCTTCCAAGCCCTTAAATGTAATTTCTTAAAGAATATTTAAATTTAGTGGCCCAAGAAACCTATATTTATCTTTAAAAACGGGGAAAACTTTTTTATCGAAATGTTTGTTTTAGGGGTGTGGTGTGTAAAAAAAGAGTGAACTTAGCCCTTTAAAGCCCGCAAATGTAATTTTTAATATCATATTCGAATTCAGTGACCCAAAAAAGCTACATGTACCATTTAAAACGGGAAAAAACTTTTTTTTAGCGAAATGTATTTTAGGGGTGTAGGGTGTAAAAAAAGCGTAAATTTAGCCTTTCGAAGCCCTCAAATGTAATTTCCAATATTATATTTAAATTCAGTGGCCCAAAAAACCTATATGTACTATTAAAAATGGAAAACAAGGGTATAAGAAAGGGTGTATTTAGCCCTTCTAAGCCCTCAAATGTAATTTTAAATACCATATTCAAATTCAGTGGCCCAAGAAAACCTATATGTACCATAAAAACGGGGAAAAACTTTTTTAGCGAAATGTTTGTTTTAGGGGTAAAATGGGTAAAAAAGGGTGAATTTAGCCCTTCTTAGCCCTAAAATTTAATTTCTGATATTATATTTGAATTCAGTGGCCTAAAAAACCAATATGTACCATTAAAAATGGGATTTTTTTTACCAAAATGCATTTTTTAAAGGTGTAGGGTATAAAGAAATGGTATAAAAACACCCCCTTTCGTACTATCCAATACTCCTTTCCGACACTTTGTAGTTGATCTGATTTTTAAGAGGGGGCAAAAGGTTTCATCTCGATTTATATACTTCCAAAATCATTTAAAGGTGAATTAACAGATTTACCCGGAATATAATATCTCCGGAAATATAGATTTAAAATATCCTTAGAAAATAAATAATAAGGAAGTATAACGCCTTACTATGACAGAATTTAACCTTTGTTGTATTACTTAGCGTACTTATAAATAATCACAATGGTTAACTTCGTATTTTGATTTATCATGTAAGTAAATAATAAGTTTGCTTAACATTTCTAAAAATTATCTATAAATTTTTATATACATTTTTCAAAAATGCGCTTTACATAATGTTTTAAAAAACCTAGGCCTTAAATAAATTTTATATTTTAAATAAAAACTTTTTAATATTTTTACATTACAAAATGAGTATTAAAATTTTACAAATAAAATGCGGTAATACATAGAAACGATTTAAAATAAAATACAGTAGTCGTTATATGTGTAATTAAAAATCAATAAAAGTAACACATGTAGAAATAAAAAACAATATTAAATTAAGATCTAATTAAAAATGGCGTTTGTTGTATTCAGCTATTGAACATTAACTTTTTAGAGACGTGTTTAAATTACGAAAATAATTCATAATAAATCATGCTAATATTAGTAAGTAAACTGTCGACTTTATAAAAGCATACATCTGTTGAAGTGTAAAATGGTGATGCTGACAGATATACTTTGTCGGATGTTAACATAACCTAGAAATTTAATTAAAATCTCTTTAGGTTTTAGATGAAAATAAATAAAGATAACACTTTGTTCCGTAAATAATAGCTATTTGTATATAAAAGAGCTAATTTTAATGTATGGGTATGAAAAAATTAAATAAGTCGTACGAGTAGTCAAAGGCTTAAAAAATGTATTAACACCTTTTTAATTAAACCCAATTTTATTAGGTACAGTCCAGAAAACGAAGCTAAAAAAGTGCAAAACCTGGCAATTTTTTCAAAATGCATAAATTTATATAAAAATATGGGATTAAGCTTAACTTATCCTCCTCTTTAAAATCTATATTATGCCGATGGGCGCTCTTTATTTTTTAGGAGTGGAAACTACCCTTTATTTGTAAAACCTATAAAACTATTCATTAAAACCAAAGTTGAGTAAAATTTGACCTAAATAAGTAAAAAAAGTTTTATTTTGTTTCTTTAAAACATTATTTGAAATATTTCAGCCCTTAAAAATTATTCCTTATTGTGATTAAAAAAAAATAAGTTACCCTAAAAAATTAATATATTATCTCAGCGTTTTGCATAAAATTTGGGATAAGGCCTAACTTATTCCCCTCTTTCAAATCTTCACTATGCTGAGAGTCGGTTTTTATTTTCAAGGGGTGAAAGGTCCTATTAAAAAACCTCAAAACTTTTTTAAAAATAAATCATTTATTTAATATATATTTAAAAAAAATATTAATTTTTAAAATTATTAATATATGCATAAATTTATAAAAAATATATTAATTATTATTTTTTAAAATCTATATATCCATAGCCTTATATATTAAGTGAATACCTATTTTAAAACATAATATATTAGTATAATTTACTATAATATTTTATTTTGTCTTAAAATATTAAATATTTATAAAAATATTTTATTGATGATTAAAAAATAGTTATAATATTATATATTACTATAATTGGATAACCTACTTATTTTAAATATATAAGTAGTATTTATAACACTTTTATAATATTATATATATATATATATATATATATATATATATATATATATATATATATATATATATATATATATATATATATATATATATATATAATATATATATATATATATATATATATATATATATATATATATATATATATTTGTAATTTAAAAAGCTACAATTTGATACCTTAGTAATTTTTACGTATCTCTTTTAGTTTTCGAGTTATTTTCTCGAAAAGGTTTTTTTACAATTCTGAAATTTGATTTTCACTTGCAGCTCCATTTTTTTCAAAACTAAGCAATTTAAATTGGTTTAAATTCTAGAATGTATTTATGATACATAGATAAAGACAATTGAAAAGAAGCATACAACTAATTTAATTAAGGTGATAATTAGGGGGTTGTTTTCGAAGATTTTTGCACTCAAAAAATTTTGGTCCAACCTTATTTTAATTATATCTCAGTTAACTTTCATATTACATACCTTGTTTTTTTAAAGAAAAGGTCTTTGTAAATACTTCAAAAAAGTTATAGTTTTCCAAAAATACATAGATTTTGCGATATTTGCCTTTGAAACTCCAAATTTTGTGTTGGTGAATAAAACTAACTTTTAACAAACCACAACTTGGTTTGTATTGCTACCACAGTTATACAATAAAACCGTTTTATTTATTTTTTTTTAAAAGCTACAATTTTGTTATTTACAACCGCCTCCAAGGTAAATGCGCCCTTCGGTATAATATAGATTTTGATCCTTGGACTATTCCCTTCCTACTGTAAAAATTTTAAGTCATTTATTTATTTATTTTAAAAAATTTCTAGCAAAATGGTTTGTTTCCTGGACTAGTAATTTCTTACGGTGGCACAAAAGGCTCCTAAAATAAAGTAAAAATTCGAAAAACGAAGACAGAAAATTAAAAATTAATAAGTTAACAAAGCAAAAATTGCGGCTTCATACACTAAACTGAGAGCAAAAAGTGTTATTGCAGTGGCTACTTTTTGCTGTCATAATTAAATTAAAATAATTGTGCTACAACAAAGCCCACTGTGCGATTTTTAAATGGGGGTTAGAGATAATGACGTAGACACTTCTAATTAGTCAAGCTAGTCAAGATGATTGTCCCTTTCCAAAAAAACTAGCCATCTTGATGTACTCACTAAGCTATCACAAGTTTTAATTTTGAGGAAAAACTATAACTTTTAACTACACATTATTAAACATGTTTATTACCTTGTGAAAACAAAATTTCAAATATTTCAAGAGTTACAAAAACATTTTTGTTACTATAGTCTAGTCGAGAAGCGTTTTTCCTGCGAAAAATAGTTAAAGGGTTTTAAAAAATATGAGGAATAGTTTATTTGACGCGCAATGAAAATCTGAGAAAGACGTTTGAAGGATTTTTTCTGCCAATAAAAATTAAAATTGTTATTAGCAAAACGAAAAAAAAAAAAAAAAGAAGTCATTTCGATTTTTGATGATAACTCAAAAACCAGGGATAGCAAAAATTGCAAAAAAGATCCTTTAAGAAAGAAAATTTCAAAAAAAAGTCCCGACCTTCGAAACTCTATCTCCATTATTTATAATTTTAATTTAACGCTAAAAATGGGCCTCCGCGCGACACTTTTGGTAGCGCGCTCGAAGTCAAAAGTGAGAACGTCACAATAAATAATTTTTTTTAAGGAATTAAATCCTAATTAAAACATTTTAAAAAATTAAAGTGTATATAAAACACTTTAAAGAATTTATACCCGTTAAAAGTTTAACTTAAAGTTAATTTTTTAACAAGTTTGACAGTTGTTAATTAACAAAATTGTTTCGAAATTTTGTCTTCATTGTACAATAAAAAAAATGTTTTAATATTTGTAGTATAAATTTTTAGCTTTGTGGAGCCCGTCTTATATACATAGATAACGTTATAAAAGTTTATTCATTTTTAATCCTTTGTTTATAATAATTTTATAATTTTGACAATGTTACTCCGATTTTTCATTTTTTGTCAGTTTTAAAATTATTATAAACAAAGGATTAAACATTTTTAAACATTTATGGCGTAATCCTGTTAAGAAGGGCTCCACAGAGCAAAAAAGAAATTTTTACGACAATTATTTAAACATTTTTTTTGTGTATGTGTTTTATTAATTAACAATTGTATAACTTGTTAAAAAATTAACTTTAAGTTAAATTTTTAACGGGAATAAATTCTTTGAAGTGTTCTGAATACACCTTAATTTTTTAAAATTAATATTTAACAGGTTGACTGCCGTGGCGGTCGTATACGACCGACCGGAAATTATGCCCATGTCACGGCGGTCGTATACGACCGCTGCGCACCCGATAAAAGTATCGATATTTACTTGCCAGAGGTCGTATTTAGAATGTTCTGCAGTATGGTGTACGACCGCTGTGGCATACAAGGCTCGCATGTAATAGCCAGATTTAGAATTGCTAAAAAAATGTTGACGTAAAAATTTTACTATTCTAAATTATTTTATATAAAAATACTTAAAAAGGTATTTTTATAATTATTTTGTACTTGGCATACAGGATATTTTTTCTCTTTTTTATGTGGCAGTCAACCTGTTAATACCTTAAAAAGAAATATTTAGTGTGACGTACTCAGTTTTGAACCGAGCGCGCAATCAGAAATGTCGCGCGGAAGCCCATTTCCAGCGTTAAAATAAATTATAAATAATGGAGATGATACAGTTCCGGAAGCAAAACTTTTTTTTGGAAATTTCCTCCTCTTCAAGAATCATTTTTGCAATTTCCGCTATCCCTTATGGGTTTTAAGTTATTATTAAAAATCGATATGCCTTTTTTTTTGTTTTTTATTAATACGTTGAAGGACAGGAACTATTATTGTAAGGTACCAATTTAGTCAGTACATTTTTTTTAAGATAACTGATTTTTGGGCATGTCTTACTATTTTTACCACTAAAAGGGGGGTAAAAACATATATTTTGGTAACTTTAGCCAACATTAAATATTGACGCTGGTGGACGTTTTGCCACAATAACAAGTGCTTAAAACTTGGTAAAACTGACACGCTGATATTCATTCAAGGCTGCGAAGCTGCAACATGGCAGTACGCTAGCGACTAATGCACAATGCATGCAACTCGAGATGCTGTACGGCGTTATGGTTGAAATTGTTCGGGGGTATTAATGGGAACGGGAAAAGTAGGAATGAAAATACATACGCGTGACACTATATCACGGAGAAACATACATAACGTTGCACGGCGTCGTGATACTTAAAGCCACTAAGCTGAGAACGTATATCAGCGTCGTGGCACATCGCAACTCCAGAACAAGACGCTGATCAGCGTCTCTGTCCTTCAACTTTTAAACAATTGAATTTTTTTATTGGCAGAAAAAAAATTTTAAAAGGAAATAATAAAAAAAGATATAATATTTTTTTAAAAACCCAAATTGCGAAGGATGTTCGCCAAAATATTATTTTTTTGATTACACAAAGTAAAGTGTATGCAGAGATTTTTCGTTAAATTTTTTACGACAAAAAAACAAATTATCTTTTGGGTCATAAACAGACCCGAAAACTGTAAAATTGGCGGTCAGAGAGGGAAATTTGAAATTTAATTTACCTGCACTGCCCAAATATCTAAATATAATATAATAGTCCTAATAAAGTTTTATGGTTTTAAGTCTGTTATCTTTAATAACTTGTTTTATTAATCCCTAGACATTAAAATCCGTGTGATTTATTACCTATACTAAGTTTGATTTATTTAATTATCTATATTTGGGGGTTTTAAAAGGGTGAGAGGTTATTTCCTAGGGTCTAATAAAAGAAAATTGAGTGTCATAATTTCAGTTCTATTAAGCTGTTTACGAGTTAACTTACGTTACTATTTGTGCCATAAGCAAGTATTTAACAAGGGGTTTTTTTTTGTGACAAAATAGCGCAAAAATGTGGCAGCCAGGGCCGATTCTGATAGTGAGCCATCCTGTAGTAACACCTTTCAAGAAAGCATTTTAGTTCCGATGCTAAAGAAATAATCGAAAATGTATAATCTTTTCTATCAAGAGATTTTAGTTTGGCAAAGCTGAGCCGAGACGGGGCTTTGACAAAACACCTTTTTCTACAGTTAGGATATAAACAAAAAACCCTAACTTCCAGGAAAAAACGAAGGACTCCGGCTCCTGAAATTTTATGAAAGGATTTGGGTCTATTAAAAGAAAAATTTTAAATTTGAAATGTATGAAGGACAAACAATACCTACTTTGGTTTCCCTAAGAAAAAGACTCATTAAAGACGAAACAAATATTTCTTGTAGCGTATCTAGCTTAAGGAACATTTTACTTAAAATGGGTTTTAAGTATAAGACAATTAATAAACGTCAATTAGAGTAAGTCAGAAAAAATTAGCAAATTTTTGTATTTTATATTATGCTTCTATTCTAATATTAGTTTTATTATTTATGTGTCTAGCTTAAATTTTATTAAACTCGTTTTTCGGTACTTATTAACCCTTTGCCAATAAAATATTATTTTTTATTAATTAGTAAGTTTATTTAAAATTCATTTAAACCTTCTCGCCGACCCTATCCCTTTCTGGCCCCTTTGATAAGGTCGGACCTTCACAATGGGTCTTTTTAAAGATTTATTTATGGTGGCAAAAGCCAGCGGTATTTTTTAAACTTTAATAAGGCAACATGGCTTTGCAAATCCCAGAAACTTATAATTACTGACAGGTACGCAGCTGGGGCCCCAAACTATTTTTGGTGAATATGAGGCGATTTCTAACCACAATACGTAGTTTGTTGTGTGCCACCGAATGGTAGTCACCGATAAAAAATTATTATTTAAATTTTTTGGTACAATGGCTGAGACTTAGTTTTACAATTTTGTTTTATTATTTTCAAACTATTTTTAAATTAAATTCCTTTTTGGTTTATTTAAAATTTATTTATTTTTTTTTTTTAAAATTAACTGTCACTGAATATACTAAGATTTACTAGAGACTAACTTAAATGTATGGGTAACCAAAGATACGATGCGAAAAAAAACTGCTAGATACTTATTTTCTACAATGGGGTTTTGTTGACCACAACACAAAGGGGGGGGTTTTTAAGATTGAAAAATTTCCCTTTTTCCCTTTGTATGTAAATACTATTTGAAAAGATCAAGTGTTAAAATATTAATTTGGGGTGTTCGATCGAAGTATACAATATCCTATTTAGGGTTTTATAGTTCTAAAAGCTTTTTAATAGTAGGGTAATAGATTGTTAGTTTAAAGGAAACATTTATTATGCAAAGGATAGTTTAAATTACTTTTACGTGGAAATATCTACCCCTTTTTTTAGGGGGTTAAAAGTCTTGGGAAAAGTAAATAAGATTATAGAATATTTGAGGTTCTTTTTTCAATAATGATAATTTTAATAATGAAAGTAACTAATAAAAATGTGTTATCGTGATACATAAAAAATATAAAAAATTAATTATTATAAAAGGAAATTGTCTTATAATGTATTATCACATT
>JAHBCN010002695.1:0-7500 GCA_019359885.1 Listronotus oregonensis
ATTGTGTTTCGGCGAAGAAATGGAATTAAGTCATGAAAATTTCCGTGCAATGAAGTATTACGACTTTTGGCAAAGATTATTAAGACGAAAGTGCGTCGATTATCCTACTTTTACTTTTAGCTATCGAGCCCTATCGTTTGAGGCTGTGAGATGCTGATATAATTAATTTAACCGCTGTCGCCGTTCGCTTACCGACGAAAATTGTGAAAGTCGTCCAAAATCAGTTGTGTCAGAAATCATTGATGCTGTGCAAAAACTAAGAATGCAGATTGTCATGTGACATACCGTGAGAGTATTAAGCAGTAGTTTTACAAGTATATATAAAATATTAAATGATCATTTAGCCGTTCAAAAAGTTTCTCTTCGTTGGATTTCACACAATCTGACAAAATTAAAATAATTACTTAAAAGGCACAATGGCGGTGCCTTAAAAGACATATACAATTGTATTAATTGACGAATCGTGGATCTATGCATATGAGCATGAAATTAAACGCAGTCGATTGTATGGGTATTTCAGGATAAACTAAATCCAACAAAAGATATCGCGATCGATGCACATCGAAACAAATGGTCGCCTGGTTTTTTGGAAATACTGGTCATGTGGCAATAGTGCCTCTAGTGAAATGTAGAACGGTCCGTACTAAATAGTGTACAATTATTTGTTTGCCCGAAGTCTTAGGCGAAATAAGGAAAACAAACTACTGACTGGTTAAACACTAAAAAAAAACAAATTAATGGACCGCGAGTCGTTCAGTCCCGCTATAAATGGTATATAGTTTGTCTCAAAGTTTACCGTGATAGCTTTCGCCTTTATTTATGGATTTTACCTGCCGACAACAATAAAACTGCGGATCAGTAGATATAAAGGACTTAAAATTAGGGACAGACCCTAATAACATAAAGATTTATAATTGATTGTTTTTTAGGTAGGTATAATCTTAAAATTACATTAAGAAATTAAATATATGCAAAGTTTTGATAAATTTATAACTGCATTATCTATACATAATTACATTTTTTACCTTAATATCTAAATCTAATTCTGTTTTACTATCGGAGTCATCATTATGATTAATAACAATAGGATTAATGTTGTTTTGTATAGAAATGTAAGAATCCTCAATTTTTATAATGTGCTGTAGTGAATTTTTCCAGCTCTTAACTGGTATGTTAGTAATTATATTTTTTATCAAATTTTTAACACTAGGTGTAACATTTTCTGCTCTGATCTTTGATTTTACTTGGTTCCACAAATGCTCTATGAGGATAAACATACACTGATACGGAGGAAGACGTAAGACAGTATGCTCAGCCTGTTCGCCAAATTATCACATATAGTATTTATTTTTAATTTTTGTATATTTTATTAATTATTGGTTACAATTCAATATAAAATGTTTATTGCTTGAATTTAACTTCCAAGTTGCGCTTTTTGTAACCGAATTTAAAATAAATATTATTTTCTAACAAATATTCCTGGATTTCAGTTTTTGGACTTGATGAAGCTGGTGCTTTGTGTAGCAGAAGGCTGTGGTAGACAATAGACTGTGGTTTGGAATATTTTTTAAAAGATAATTTTGAAACCACTTTTCAAAAAGTTCTGCACTTGTATCCTCATGATGATCCAAGCTAGGATCCTTAATATTCTTTGCAGACAACAGCAAGCAGTTTGGGACAAATTTGTCTTCTGAACCAGCGTGTATTATGGTAATGCGTTTTCCTTTATTTGAAGGTGCTTTCGTCTGACAGTTTTGACTGGAATCAACCCATCCTTTGGATACTGTGCCGTGTGTATCGAACCATGTTTTATCAAGGTAAATTATGGATCTGATTTCTAACCTATATCTTTTAATTTCTTTAAGGTAATTAAGTCTTCAAGTGCGTAATCTGTGCGATTCCATTACTACTTGTCCTTTGTCTATTTTGCGGTATTTAAATCCCATTTTACAAACAACTCTATGGAGGGTGGCACGGCTAATATTTATATTGGTTTCGTCTTCGTCTAGCTTTTTTTCAGTTTATCCAAAGTAGGAACAACTCCGCTTTCATAAAGACAATGTATTTTCCTTCTTATTAGGTCCTGATCACTATTGTCTATACGGTGAGATTGAAAATCACTACGTTTTTTTCTTTTGTTCAATTCTTCACTAATAATAATATCCCTTATCGATTATATTGGCGTTTTTGTGAGTAGACAGGTTTCTTTTAAAGCTTCTTGTTTAATTAGTCCTCTACTGATAAAAGTTTCATATAAATTTTTTACAACCTGTTTTGCATCTAATGACAAATGATTCCGACGCGACATAGTTATATCCTCTTAAAACAACTTTTTTGAAACGCACAGTACAAACGGTTATTCAACACTACCACTAAAATATTAGCCGAAATATTTATATACCCAATGGTCAATACTCAAAAAATACCTGGCTACCCCTGCCATTATGAAATAATGGGTTTACCCAATAACAATAGGTAATAAAATCGTTAAAGGTTTATTGGGGTATTGTCCGTCAAAAGCCATAGCGATATACTTTGAGACAGACTAACCATTTTTTTCTCAAATGTCAAAAATAAATTCCATGAACCACGATTTTCGCCCGCAGAAGAAGCCGTTAATGCTTGCAAAAAGCATGTTTTGTATTTATCTCAACAATTGAAAAAATGCTATAAACAAAGAGTTTAAACGAAAATCTTTCCCAATAACAAATTACATTCTGATGGTACACAACTATTTATTTGACTAAAGTCCTAACTAAAATAACGTTCTTAAACGTTAAGAATAAATTTCAAAAAGATTAGAAGCTAAGAAGGCAAACTTGTATGTGTAAGAAGGTGTTCTAAGTTTTTAAACGCAATATATTGCTATTTAGATATCAATAAAGATTTAATTAAAAGAATATACACAAAACTTATATTTTATTAAACATCCATTCTTCTTATTAATAATATTTTTAAAAAATGAAATTGTGTTCCAAATCGCCCAAAACATTCACTTATTTTTATCCAGGACTTTAAATGATAACATCAGCTTGAATTATGGGGCTACCCGAACAGCGAAATGACCAAATTTAAATGCAATGGTCCTAACTTTAAAGCGCGTTTAGATAAGACATATGACCATCTATATCCCGAATTCTATTGTTAAATTTCTATATATACGATTGGGAAAGGAAATCCTTTTAAAACGTCAGTACGAAAAAAGGCAGTGGATAAAGAACCGGATTTTATGGATGGGTGTAAAGATTGCAGTTAACAAGAATGTTTTAAAAAAGTGTTCGACTCGAAGCATTTCTGTAAGGTAATTATTCTGGAAAAGGTTTTTAAGATAAGCGTATATTTTTATAGCTCCGCTTTAACAGTAAATTTTTGATGGGCCTTTTGCACAAAATTTATTTTGATCTAAAAACACGCCAAATCTCTTACTCTGCCTTTTAAAAAACCATCTCAAAAATATCTTGTTTCAGAAAAAATTAGTTTCGGCGTAATTACGATTTAAAGTACACGTCTGGCTCTTTAAATTTTTTGTCAGACCAAAAAGCCATGTGACGACACAAGGGTTGCCGAGTCCCAATATTAGTTATTTTTTGTTTCGTTAATTTATTTCATTCAGTGCAAAAAGTGAAAATATACCGCGGTCCTTTATTCCGATTAAAGATAAATCGTTGTAATATCAATTATATATACACGTAATAAATAATTACCTTTAAAATCCATTTCAATTACCACAAAAATTGTTTCTTTAAAAGTGTTAGACAATGTTATGGATTCAATAACACTAAAATCTTGGACTTCCATTGTCTTCCCTTCATAACGTAAACGTTGTACATCCAGCATGAAATGTTGCAACCCGCTTAGCCTCCTAGCCATCATGTCCCATACATGTTGAATAGGCGATAGGTCAGGTGACCTTGCAGGCCATAGAGAGAAGAGTAACATTAGCTTGTCGAGGAAAGTCTCTTGAAACTGCAGCTGTGTGTGGTCTAGCATTGTCCTGCTGGAAAATTGGGTTCTGCAGTTGTTGACGGTATGGCAACGAAACAGGTTGTGACAAGTTATTAATGTAAGACTGGGCGTTCATGTTGTCTAAAAAAATCTAGAGGTGATCTGCTTCCAACTGCCATGGAACCCCATACCATAACATGTTTAGTAAGCGCGGGCTCGTGCTCTACGCAAAATTAAAGCAGTCGTCTCTCTCCACGTCTTCGACGAACTTTTCTACGACCATCAGAGCCCACAAACTAAATCGTGACTCGTCACTAAATACGAATCGATTCCATTTCTCATTCCATTGAGCCCGTTCTTGACACTATACCAGACGTAGCTGTCTATGTCTATTGGTCAATGGCAATACAAGCCGAGGACGGTATGATTGTAGCCCATACTAGGACACTAACTCTTAAGAGGCGTTTTTCACGATCTGTGGTTCTTCTTAAAGCCCTGGTGCCCCTACAATGTGTACTGCGACGATTTCCCGAAATGACATCCCACCCTCTCGTAGACCTACTACTTTACCTCATTCAAATTCACTTAATTGACGATACACGGCACCTCATCGCATAAGGGGCATTGCTAAAAGATGTTTTAAATGCCACAAAAGCAATAAGACTGAATGAATCTAAGCAAATCCCTTATTACCTTACAATAAAAAACTGATAATAAAAACTGGCCATATTTTTTGTTAAAATTGAAAAAGTCTGGCATTTTAAAATAAATTGGGACAAAAATGTTATCGTTTGCTACACTTCATAAAAGCAATTAACCGACAAAAAATTGTGGGTATATCTTAGCATATTGTGGGTGTTGCAATCTATATGTCACGAAGTATATAAACAGAAACGTCAAACATTTCTATTATATAATTTTAGAACCAATAGAATTTAAATATTAGGAAAATGTATAACGTAATTTAACCAAATTTCACAAGATTTTTTAGATCTCAAAGATAATTGCCGGCCGGTTTGGTAGGGTTCAGTAAAAACGGAATAATGTAAGATAATTGTAACATAATTAAATCCCAATATAACGCTTTAACAACTATTGTCTAACAATTTTTCCCAACGTATTTTTACCCTAATCTTTTTTGTCAAGCCAAATGATTATTAAGAGGTCCTAAAATCAAATAGCCTGTCCTCGAGACATCAATACGTTAAACAGAAAATAAAATACTTCAAGTTATTCCTATGTGCTTGCATCAGAACAGATCCGGATCAAGTAGCCCTATAATAAAATTGAAGCTAATGCAAATAATATTAAAATCTAAAATTAATAATTTGTGTGGCGGATTTATTTATTACATATTTTTTGGGATACTGGACAGAAATGTAAGAAGAAACCGATTCGGTCCAGGTTCCAGGATATAAATTGTTGCCTGAACATGCATTTGATAATATTCACAAAAGTGCTTTTATACTATGAAATAAAGATACGTGTATAGTCTTAATATCTTGTAATTTAAATAATACTGGGCTATCTTTGCTTAATGCTAAGGTAATCTCGGGAAACCCTAAAATCAATAAACATACCACTATTCTTACTTAAAAAAATACATGTACTGTTTCAACTTATATATCTGTCTTTTATGGCCTAACATTCTAAATTGAAAAAGTTCTCATAAGTACCAACATTTCTTAAAACAAATTGTGGATTAATTAAATTTTAATTATTCTTTAATATACATTTTTAAGTTTGTTTTATATCGTTAATATAATGTTTTTATTTCTAAAGTTTTTTTAGTGTCTTTTTTAGATGACCTGCAAGTTCGTAAGGGTCAACTGATTTTATCTATACAAAAATCTATACCTAGGGATCCGTACCAAAGGTGTCCTTTTTTGGGTGTCTGTGTGTTCGTGTTTTATTATAATTTTGTGTGTAACATCCTAAGAAATAAAGTAAAAATTTGACTTACAATATTTAATTGGTCACAACCAGTTAACTATCTAAAGTAAACAATAAATTTTAGATTGTTTTTTTGTCGTTACTGATAATAATTCAGCACGGTATGTGAATTTTGGGTTTACCAGAAAATAAGAGATATATAGGGTGTAAAAAGTATGATGCTCACGATTTTAATGGGCGATAGAGAAGCTCAAAACAAGTCGAGAAAGCCAAGAACATATGAGTCAAAAGTTAATTGTTTTCAAAATATGACCTTTCAAAGTTTAAAAAAGTTGGCAACATCGCATGACTGTTGTAGCATCACGGATAACGATTGTTTTATCGAAGCGAGTCTCAACTTCGAACGTTTTTTGTGAGTTTTTGCATGTTTACACTTTTTTTAAGGAGATGTTCATTTACATACAAATAATGAAAATTACTTGCTGCAATTTTTATTTTGATATTAAATTTAAATAAGAAACAATCAATTATTGTTTGGTTTTTATTTTTAATTAAAAAATAATTGTACTTACCACAAGAATAGGCTTAATATCCATTTTAAGAACACAAATTATTATGCTTTAAAATAGCACTTTTTTGTTTTGTTTAAAGAATAAGATTTCTCAATCGCACACAATCCGTTTTTATCACTCTTTGGTACACTTGCAATAGGTTTGTCTTGAATTTAAAACATATCGGCATATTTTCCCGATTTAAAAACAAACAAAAATATCGTGGCCGGATCGGTGAGCTTCTTTGTACAACTGACTTTACACACAAAGGTAGCTCTGTTGCCAATTGTTTTTTAAATTTTTAACTGGGAGAACAATTGTTAAAAAATTATTTTTTTTTATTTGTAGACTAAGACATTTAAAATTTAGTTTTTTTTAATATCAAATGAATCTACTAATAAGCGATTAAGACAACCGTATCGGTTGTTATGGTTTACAGAAATAACTGCTTTCAAAGTGCATGACTTTAACATCGTTTAGACAAAAATCTGTCAAGTATTGACACATATGTCATATAAACTTTTCGACTTATTTTGAGTTCCACTATCGCCCATTAAAATAATGAGCATCATACTTTTTACACCTTGTATTACCATTGGTTGTAATTCGAAATGGTAAAAAATTCATATAATTTCTTAATTAAAATGTATTATTAAAGAAAAAATATAGTTGCCCTAGATACTTTTAAAAGATTATTAGTTAAATATACTTACGTAGCGTTTAATATTTTTTTCGGTTGTTAAACTTTAGAAAATAATTTCTTTTTAATTAAAATTAGTTTAAATATTGAAATAAAAATATAATTAAAGAAGAAAAAAATTTGCACAGCTTGACCGTATTGACATTTTTACAATCTATAGTTGTATGATTTACATCTGTTAAAAATACAGTTACATTTATTTATTTTATTTAAATGAAATAAATATTAAACTTAAACAAACACCACAGTCATTTTTAATTGTAAAACATTTATTTTCCATCCAAGTATGTTCTATAGTGTTGTGGCGGATTTATATTTCAGTATATTTTCTTTGGGATTGCTTACCTTAGAATTTTTTAGAAAATGGGACCACTTCGGTCCAGGCCCTGGGGTACTAAATCAGCGGAGAAT
>JAHBCN010002695.1:12500-86800 GCA_019359885.1 Listronotus oregonensis
TTTTATAAATGAGAAAGAACAGCAACAAATTATATTTTGGAAGATATTCAGATTCATCGTAAAGTGTGGATCACAACAATATATTTGGAAAGGATTAAATTATGACAGGTAATATTATTTTTTTATTACCAAAAAAACTCGAAAAACCCTTGACAAATTAAAAGAACCTATTAAGATTTTGGTGTCGGGCGGTCACCATTTTTAAGATATGAAATAAAACCAAAAATGTAAATTAAAAAGTATTTAAACTTACACTTACATAAATTTTGCTTTAAAAAATGTGTGGAATTTTAAATGACTTTTATTTAATTTATGGCGTTATTGCACACACATGACAGATTCCTTTATTGTAACGGGTACATTTATTATTTAAAAAAATAGAAATGGTGCTAAGTCGATTAATGTATGGGGTTTTCTGAAATTATCCCAGCATAAACCAAAGGCAAACAAGTATTTTTAGATTTATTTTTACTTTACTCTTTTACTCTGGGTTTTATGTCGGTAGGCAATTCTATACCATGGGTCCTAGACCGAAGCGGTTCTTTCTTGCAACTGGCGAGTATCACAAAGATTATTGAAATAATATTATTTTAACTGAAACACCTTTGTAATTATCCCTTTGAGAGGCATGTTCATTAATTTTTAATTTATTAAAAAAGCATTACTTGCGGATTAAAGTCTCTACAGAACCCTAAGCTAATAAAGCGTACCATTTGACATGCACTTACACGCCTATTTATTGTATTTGAATTTTGTCACCTTAGTGGGTCAATTACAGAAAACGCACCTAAATATTTTGAAACCCTGATTGCAGGTACGTAGCAACTTAATCAAATTTAAAAAATGTAAAGATTTTTTTTATTAAATTACGGGTTAAACCTATAAAAATATTTAAATATTTAACATGTTTTATAATATGATTTTTTTTTATTTAAAGTAATTTTGAAAATTTTAACATTATTATAAAATTAACATATTTTAAAAATTATTTTAAAGAGAAAAAACCTTTTTTTATTCTTAATTTGAATTCACATGGTTTAGGGGTATTTTCTATTTACTTTTTTTATTTTTGATTAAAAAAAAATCCTTAAACTTTTTTTGCCTTTAAATCTTTATGCAATATGATTTCTTTTGTTTTGTGCAGGGTGTCCGGAAAATACGTGAATAAATTTTTGTGATAGACATTAAATTAGGTGTTGGTTATATAACCAAATATTTTAATCCAGGACGTGGATGTATTAAGAATCATTTTTAACCCCTTGTTTTCCTTTGGCTGAGCCGATTTGCCGGAAAAAATATTTATAATTCTTGAGTAATTGAAAATAGTTTTTTTGGAAAAACAGATTACAAAACAAAAATGTTTTTTACAAACCAAATCAAAAATAAAAAATAATAATATTCATATAGGGCTTCGTATAGGGCACTAAAAAAAATAATTAGGAAACCTTTAAGTCACCACAGATGTTTATTTGGGAAAATTTCTACCTTGCACATACATATTATGTAATAAACATTAATTTTGATTCGTTTTCATTAAAGTGTTTATATATTTCTTTCTTTATTGTGTTGTTATTATTAATAATAACTAACCTGTTAACATGGGTAACTTTTTATTTTTACTTCACTATTTATATTCAACCATCTTCCACGAACCTGCGAAGACAATACCAGAAAATTGGCGTAAAATTTTTGCCAAGATACATCCCGCAAATCTAAGTTTAAAATCTTAGAACTCCATACAACAAGTTATAAGAATAAGTTTAGTACCATAACCGTGTCAAGAAGCCTTTTATCTTTCCGATGTACCCGGTATTGTTTCAATGTTGTAAACCTGGAGACAAAGGTGTCTATAGAGATGTTCGAGGAAATATATAAACATACTCCTATGGTTATGGATGTTCTGAAGTGTTACAACATTAAGTGCTAAAAATAACAGCATTTTCAATGAAAAACCAGAGGCGTATTAATATATTTTTTGAAAATGGTAACATAGTAACAAATAATATATATATATATATATATATATATATATATATATATATATATATATATATATATATATATATATATATATATATATATATATATATATATATATATATATATATATATATATATATATATTATGTCCGGATGCGTTCACAAGAGGACAAATGGACCAAAAACTGAAATATACGAAAAAAAGTAATTCTTAATAAAAAATTTGCTAGTCAAAAAAAAAATATGAACTACGATGGGAAAATAGATTTTTATTATACAGAACGTCTCAAAAATGCAAAAACATAAAATTAAACAAGTGCAAACAGTTAATTTTTGGTCTTTTAGCCTGAAATATTAAATAGAAAACTTGCTGCAAATTTACTTCTTATTCAGATTTCGAATTTATTGAAAAAAAATTTGAATTTACGAAAAAATAAAATCAACATTTTTGCAAAACGAATTCCATAGCATTGCACTAAAAAAAAACTCTTTGTTTAACGGTCAACATTTTGGATAATATTTTTTGAGACTGACACTATCAACCACAACTACAGGTAATAATGTTCGGGTATAAAAGTCATAATATAAAAATAGTAAAATGCGTACTTGCAAAAATGTTGTTTTTTTTTATTTTCGTAAATTCAAATTCTCTTTAGTAAGCTTGGAATTAGGATTAAAAGTAACTTTAAAGTAAGTTTTTTATTTATCACTTTACGTTTAAAGACCAAAAATGGCTGTTTAATTTTATGTTTTTGCATTTTTGAGACGCCCTGTATGATAAAAACCTATTTTCTCATTGTAGTTAATATTTTTTTGACAAGCAAAATTTGTTATCAAAATAATAAACGACGATTTTTCTGGTTTATTTTTTTAAAACTTCTTTTACATCTACTTTAACCCCATGATATAAATTTCATAAATATAACGAAGGTAATCTATTTTCTTCAAATAGGTTTTTATAGTTCAGTAACTGAAGTCCGAAGAAACCCCAAACCTGAAGATCAGGTTGAGCCGTCATATTTTTTTTTTTTTTAATTTCAGGTATAATTGTACATTGATTTGAAAAATAATAAATATATTTTATATATATATATATATATATATATATATATATATATATATATATATATATAAAATATATATATATATATATATATATAAATAATAAATATATATATATATATATATATATATATATATATATAAATATATATATATATATATATATATATATATATATATATATATATATATATATATATATATATATATATATATATATATATTTTATTATATATATATATATATATATATATATATATATATATATATATATATATTATATATATATATATTAATGTCCACAAGGGCCTGAAATTGCCCCTTAAGGTTCGAAAAATTCTTTTTTTTTCAACTATTCCCGAAATAGGGACACTTACGCAATTCATGTTTTGACGAAAATAAAGAGCAGTTCATTAGCTGAAAAAAATGTTTTCCCCAGCATTTTTTTGTCAAAAATTTGATATTTTTTGAGATAGCCCCATAAACGCCCTTTTATTTCTTTGCCTGCCCCGCATCCAAGCGGACGGACATATTTTTTAAATACTCACGTAAAAATGCATATTTTTGCATAATTCAAAGTTCATATGAAGGAAGGAACCTGTAGCTATAATATCTTGTTACTGTTTCCTTGAAATTTAAGCACGAAGAAAAAGTAATCATCAAAAAAACAAATGTCGAGTTTTTATTGGTGTGAAAATTTTCTCGATTTTCCGAAAGTGCTTTTGAGAAGGGGACAATCTAAGCTTTCGAATTCTTTCATTGAAAGCCGATACGGTCCTTGAATATTTATTGATTCCCGATAGACCCGAGCATTTTCGAAAACATCGGAAATCCAAAAAAACCGCCCTAAGAAAAACACACGTTGTTTATAAAAATACATTAATAGTATATTGTGCAACAATTTTTGAAAAAGACTCTTTGCACACGAGTATGAGGTTTGTGCACGAGCCGTAGGCGATTTAAATCATACGAGTGTACACAGAGTCAGTTTCAAACGTGTTGCACACGTCTTTTCTACGACTGCAGAAAATAAGGATTAATATGCGATTTTTATTATTTTTAATCTTTTATCTTTTGACAGGACTGTGTGAAAATTTTTCATATGCCATGTGAAAAGTTTTCCCCGCTTATGTCAAACGTAAAAGACAAAAAAACATATTGAAAGACAGAAGTGTGCAAACATATTTCCCGCACACACGTGCAAAATTTCTTTTAAAGCTTGTTTATGTGAAAAACCCCTTTTTAAAGCAGTCGTATAAAAAAATATTTTTTATAAGACTGCTTTAGAAAATGGGTTTTCACACGCTAAACAAGCTTTTGGGAAATTGTATTTTGCACAATGTGTGAAGAAAATATGTTTTTTTTACACGGTTCTTCTTTCAATATGATTTATTATGGTTTTTTATTGTTATGTCAAAAATATAGAAAACTCAAAGTAGGCTTTATTCCATAGCAAAACCCTCATAGTTTTCTTGTTTTGTTGATTAGATACCAATTTAGATACAAAAAAATTTTGATTTCGCGAAAAAATGTCCGATTCTGAAGAAATTCTAAAAAAAACGAGTTTAATCTCGTCAAACCTACTTCCAACAAAGTCAAGAGATCGATATGAAGCCGAGTTACATCGATTTATGAAGTGGAGACAAGCAAATAACGTACAAACGTTTTCCGAAAATGTTATGTTGGTGTACTTTTAAGAGCTGTCGAACAAATACAAGTCTTCAACATTATGGAGCACCTTTTCCATGCTAAAATCAACCCTGAGGGCAAAAACCCAAAAAAACGGATATTGGGAAATCCCGAAGTTGCAGGCCCTAATAAAAGAAAATCAGGAAAAATATGTGCCAAAGAAGTCCAAAATTCTTAGCGAGAATGATTTTTGCCGCTTCCCAAAGAACGTTTTAGACGAGAAATATTTGCTAATCAAGGTAGGCATCACAGTTATTTTATTTATTTTATGGTGTCATTTTTTATAGTGAGAAGGTTTAGTAGGCAGGGGTTACCCAATTCTGTTTTTAAATAGTGCTAGTTTCATAAAGTACTTACTTAAAATGAATAAAAAAAAGACTTATCGGTATTTTTTCTTTTTTCAGGCAGTGGTGGCAGTCGGACTCTCTGGGGCATGCCGAAGAGAAGAATTGTGCTTCCTTAAAAAGAAAATATGACGGATTTTGGCAGCGCAATGTTAATTAAACTAGAGAATACCAAAACGAAGATGCCGAGATCATTTACAGTGTCAGGAAGTCTCTACACCATCTTAAAAAGTATTCTGCCCTTCGACCTCCACTCCTGCAAACATGATCGTTTTTTTCTTAATTATCAAAATGGAAAATGCACTCGCCAAAACATTGGAATTAACAAAATGGCGGTATGGCAAAAGACATCGCCAAATTTTTGATGTTGGAAACTCCAGAAGCCTATACCGGGCATTGCTTTAGGCGGTCGTCAGCCACAATATTGGTGAATTCTGGATCAGATTTGCTGGCTCTGAAGCGCCATGGTGGATGGAAATCCAGCTCAGTCGCCGAAAGTTATATAGATGACTCGCTTAGTAATAAAATGGATGTTTCAGAGAGGATCTCTTCCTCTGTGTCGTCTGTTGCGGCACAGCCACAACAGCAATTGAGTAATGAAGTGCCGCAAGAAAACTGCAATATGCCGACGACAGAGAACTGTATAAGCAAGGTGCCAGAAAATGTTGTCTCCATCGTTAAAAAGTCGATCAACAATGCGACGATTCCTGCAGAAGTAAACATTACAATTAATTTTTAAAATAGTTATGAAGTTTCCTGTTTGCTAAATTATAGTCTGTAGTTTCTTGTTTTCATTATTTTTGTTTTGCGTTTGTTTTTAAAATAAAAATTTACACAAAAATGTTTTTTATTTGCAGTCGTATAAAAAGTATCGTAAAAAACTCGTTAGAAAACCTCTTTGCACATCGCGAGACTTTGGACCTCGACTTCGTCTCGGTCCATCAATTTGTCTCGCCCGTGTGCAAAGAGTCGTTTCAAACCTTGTTGTTTAATATACTATATTAAATCTTTCGCACAGTACCTTTCGGTGTAATTACTCTTAATAAAAAAATAATATGGACAGATTGATGGGAGGGTCAAAATATCGAGCAAAAACTAACTTTGGCTTGAGTTTTTAATATTCTAGAAAAAAAAAAAAACAGCAACAAGATATTATAGCTACACGTTCCTTCTTTCATAGAAACTTTAAATCGGGCATTTTTACGTGAGTAATTTAAAAATTTGTCCGTCCGCTTGAAAGTGTAAGTAGCTAAGAGCGCCTTTCGAGATGCCGGGCAGGGACGCTATTCTTGGCCATTCGCTTCTTTCTAGATCCGTCAAATCTGTTGATAAATTAAATGAAAATTTGACGAATGCTGAAAGATGCGAATGACCTAGAATAGTGCCCCAGGTGTAAAAAATACGCGGCGCGTTTATGGCCGATTATCTTAATAACTATCAAACTTTTGACAAAAGTGATGAAAATTATTTTTGCAGTTAATAAACAGCTCTTTATTTTCGTCTAAACACGAACAGCGTAAGTGTCATATTTCGGGAGGTATCGGCCAAAATAGTTAAAAAACGGATTTCCGGGCTCTTGAGGGCCATTTTCAGGCCCTTGCGGACATTTTTCTATCTATGACATTTTCAGAGGTCATTGTATACATTAATACCTGCAAACTAAATAAAATTGTAACGGCCCCACCTGATTTTCAGGTTCACATCTTCGTTTACTGTACTATTTAGGCGTCTTGGTGAAGAGTAACTTCTTTCCGGAGGAACTATTGAAACCGGAATAACGCAAAATATCTTCAATAAAATAAAAATATTAATGAATAAATCGTTTCGGCAGTTTACTAAAATATTTATGACATAAAAAATACTTAAATGAGAAAAATGAGTCGCTTTTGGAGATGAGGCAGCCCGGCTGCCCCCTAAATACGCTTATGAGTGCTTTTTAAAAGGAAATTACAAACTGCAGATTTGCCTTCAAAAACATCGAATGGTCAGAAGGCTTCTAACATTAAGAATTTTATTTGATTACTTACGAAATTTGATAAAAGGACTTAACATAGTGTACTCATAGACACAGAAACATTAAATTTATTAATAATAAAATGTATGTAATTCATAAAGAATATTTAATGGCTTTTGAGCTTTAAACTAAAATGTTTTGTGGTAGATGACAATAACCACCTTTTCCCTGATAATTATGCAAATTTTTCTTATCAAAAAAAATCCCTTTTTGATGAATATTAATTACATATCTTAACCAGTTAACTCTAAAGTTACTTAATTAAATTTCAGTGTGCATATACACAAACGGATATCCTAAAGGCAAAAATCATATCTTTTTTGTGGTTTATAGCAAACTTTTTAACCACAAAACGAACTTTTTTTTGCCTAATTAAGTTATGGTTATCTGACAAGATAGATATTTAAATGTTTTTGTGTTCCGTTTTTAGATCCTGGTAATATAGTTGCGTCAGACGCCCACGCAACTAAATATAATAATTCCAAACACCACAATAGCTTATATATGTAGAGAGCTATAAAAAATGTTTTATTGTATTATAGTGTATAATAATTGTATAAAAGTTTAACTAAAAATACTTTTAAAATACTTTTTTAATGGCTAGAACCAGGGACTGGAAAATAAAAAAGAATCCCCATGAGTTAAACTGTTTTTAAACCATCTAAAAAAACGGATCGAAGTTAGATATACCGATTAGTCTTGGACAACATTAGCATTACAGGCGTAAATTACAGCAATAAAACACTGTGCCATTATCAATTATTTGGATAATAAAGGGGACATAAAAGCAATCACTTCTGGACTGCTGTAAAGCTGTATATGGCCTTAGAGAAAAAACTGTACAACAAGCTAACTGAACTGGGTCCCAGGCCATAAAGGCCACCCAAGATATGAAGAGGAGGGGGTGATAATTTAACTAAGTAAGAAAGCTTTACAACCATTCCTCCAGATTTTTGGTAGTCTGTTTGAAACATCCAATAAAAAGTGGATAACTAAGAATCCCGTAGCTGGTGCTTAGAAACAAAAAGGACATTTAAAAAATGTCTTTAAATGCTTTTTGCCGAAGGTTACCTTGGACCTGTTGAACATTCGCTACAAGGCAGAAAGAATAATGAAGTACAGGGTTTTCCCGTATAATTGCGCACCCCTTTAAAATCTTTATTTTTATAGATAGAAAAAAATAGTTTATATGAAAGTTGCAGGATTTTTCATGAAAATTTTCATGGTGTAAGATAGAAAAACAAATGATGATCGGAAAATTAACAAATCACTATCAACTTCGTTATTTTAAATGGAACACCCTGTATATGACTGAAAATTCACATTCTGCTAATCTTCCTCTATTCAAATATATATATATATATATATATATATATATATATATATATATATATATATATATATATATATATATATATATATATAATATATATATATATATATATATATATATATATATATATATATATATATATATATATGTATATATATATATATATATATATATATATATATATATATATATATATATATATATATATATATATATATATATACTTATCTATGTTCGGATAAACGAGTTGCAAGTTATTTGAATTTAAAATCTGTTCTTATATAAGCCAAAGTTAGCAATGGATACAATCCTACAGCTAAGAAAAATATAATAGTATTTGACAGAAGTCAATTTTGTTTGGTTTCCAAGACGAACCATGGCTAACGCGACTTAACTTTGCCAAACTTTGGGTTGTATCCATGGCTAACTATGGCTTATAAGAACAGATTTTAAATTCAAATAACTTGCAACTCGTTTATCCAACATAGATAAGTTATATATATTTGAAAAGAGGAAGATTAGCAGAATTTGAATTTTCAATCATATACAGGGTGTTCCATTTAAAATAACGAGTTGATAGTGATTTGTTAATTTTCCGATCATCATTTGTTTTCTATCTTACACCATGAAAAATCCTGCTTCTTCATATAACTTTTTTTCTATCTATAAAAATAAAGATTTTAAAGGACTGCGCAAGTATACGGGAAAACCCTGTACATGGAAAAAATTAGTCTGACAGAAGACAATTTATGTAGTTTTGTCAGAAGGAAAAAGAAACACCTACACATTTGTGGTACAGGCTCATGTTTGTAAGGATTGGAGAGCCAATATTAGCAAAGCACAGTAAGAAGACCGTGTAATATTTATGAAATATTCTTAAAAGGATTGAAAAGGGACAAAGGGAAGTCTAAAACAGCATATAGAAATTAGAACAAATAAGTTAGAGCTGCCGTGGAAGAGAATTAATGTGGTAGACTCAATTGCATTTGCCCTAGTTAGTGCAAATATTTTGTTTCTGTCCAAACTGTTACAGGCTGTTGCTAGTTAAAGGATGAAAGAGATCGAGGTTCAACTAATTTTATCTCGAAAACTACTGACTCCTAAACAAAAATAAAATTCGTACTTAGGCACAAGTTTAGCATTTTTCAATTTTCATGACAGTCACGAAGTCTTGTATGAAGCCCAAGTACTAGGTACCGTGGGTGCCGTGTTTTTGTATGTTTAACCCATTTTGTCCGTAAGTTCCATCAACGGTCTTCAATTACCGAAACATGCAGATACTGCATTTCACCATACCTTTTAGACAACGCACCATCACGGACATTATACGAAAAACTAGTACCTCTGAACTATCCCTCATTAACGTCTGGGTAATGTCATCCAGACAGCACACAATATTTCCTTGTTTAACAAAGCTTTATTTAAGGCTAATCCCTTAAATCAGTACATACCTTTTAAAAATTTGAGAATTATGGTAAAAAAATTGTTATCTAAGTACTAAAATGTCTTAAAACTATTTCTAAATAAGTTTTATGGAATATCAACAGATTCTATTTATTTTAATTTACCTATGTTATTTTAAACAAGATAACCCAAAAGATTTCACACCAACCTGCCAATTACTCTTTCTATTTAAGTTATCCGCTTTTGTATTTTTTCCAAATTTAATAAAAATTATCGATAAACTTTGCTTTTATGACTATTTGACAAGCAAGATTTTCTTAGATTTCTTTTAGAGTCACATGAGTCCGCCGTTTGTCCTGTTTGTTCAGGATTACTTGGGTATCAAATCCTGGCCGTGCCAAAATTATCAGGTTTCTGCAATTTCTAGGCTCATTGCTCTTGTTATCTATTGATACAGGTTGTGTTTGTATACTTCGGTAGAATCATTTTAGTTGTATATATATATATATATATATATATATATATATATATATATATATATATATATATATATATATATATATATATATATATATATATATATATATATATATATATATATATAAATTATTTAGCAATTTTGTTTATTTAAATAAAATAGAGTAACTTTGCAAATCACAGATTTTTTAAGTACGAAATGCATATTACGTACGATTTTTAGGATCCGCGTCGTGACTCCTCTTGTGACGAAGAACTGCTTATACCTTTACACAATAACGTACTTCTTGTAACTTGGGTCAGTCCACGAAGGCTGAGGCCTAAGTACTAACGTACCGTGGGTGTCTGAAATATGGTAAGAGGAAGTCTATTCACACGAGGCTTAAATATTTGGAGATTGGGAGGAAAAGGAAAAACTTCTGCGGGTAGCAGGTTTGATAGTCTGGACACTCCAGGGATAAAGAAAAGAACAAAGTGAAAAGCTTGGGTCTCTCAAGTTTGAATGTAAAAGGATGCATAAAAGTGTTGCTCTGTTGGAAGTTGCTAAAAGAGGAATTATACCGGCCAACTCTTCGGAGCAGAAGTCGTGAAAATACCTATAAAAGAGGGATAGATCCCCTTCAACTCGTCGGTGGGCAAAAGAAGGAAGTTTTTTATAAGTGTGGGATCATTAATAAGACGAACAGTTCTTCTTTGAATGAAGTCAAGAATGCTAATTGTTGTAGGAGACACCATTCCCCAAAAACATAAGAACAATATTTTAAAGAAGGTCTGATCCGGGATACATACAGAGTATACAGAATAGAAGGAGAGAAATACCTTCTGACTGGAAAAAGGATCTCAGACTTTTTTGGAGCTGCTGAGGCTATGGATGTAATATGTTTGTGCCAGTATAGGTGATTCTCAAAAGTAACACCCACAAGATTAAACGATTCTTTGCTCAGCAGAACTTGGCCGCTTATATCAAACGGATGAGTGAGCATTGGGAGACTTTTTCGCGAAAGCGAACATGACAGTATTTCGGAGACATTAAACTGAACAAGATTTTTGGTGCCCTAATCTAAGATTAGTGTAGGGTCTTGTGAAAAAGATATCTTCGTTAATATGCAGAAACTGAATATTAGAGTGGAGGAAACTATCCTTAGCAAAACTATTGATAGATTTGATGGTAAAAGAGAGAGATCATTGATCTGAAAAACAAATATGGTTGGTGCCAGTACTGAGCCCTGGGGCACCCCAGCATTCATTTGGTAGAAGCTGGAAGAATGACCATCTACAATACTTAGTTGAAATGCTAGATATAAATAGGATTTCTTGTTACTCCGTTTGACGTAACCCTGTACGAACATCAGCTAAAAAATGACGCTTTGCTACGTGACACTTCCTTAAGCGATGCTTCGCCCAAGTGAGCGAGCACCTTAAGAAAACTTTTTTATAAAAGTATGGTCATTAATAAGGTAAACGGCTCTTCTTTGAATAAAATCCAAAAAATATCTAATTTGGGATACTTACATACAGAATATATAAATTAGAACAGGAGTTTTACTTTCTGGCTTAAAAGAGAAATATAAGCTTTGGCTATGGATATAATATACTTGTGCCAATTGAAATCATTATTGGATATAAAGAGATTGTTTTTCGGCAGAATTTAGCCGCTCATAAGGATGAGTATTGGTAGACGGTTCTCGCGACAACAAACATGATCATGATTGATTGAACTGGACAGAATTTTTAGGTTCCTCAATCCAAAAGTAATTTAGAGTCCTGTGAAAGGAGAATTTGCGTTACCCTGCGCTTGCTTCTCAAATCGGGCTTAGAATCTGGCTTTAGAAACTGAATACTAGAATAACGGGTATTATCGTCAGCAAAACCATAAAAAGGGTTGATGGTGGAAGAGAGAAGAAAGTTAGTAAGAAGTAAAAGTATAGCTGGTACCAGTACTGAATCCGAAGGACCCCAGTATTGATTTAATAAAATCTAGAAAACAAACCCTCTAAAATCACTTCATATACTTCGATTAGAAAGAAAACTGAAAAGCCTAGAACAAAGTTGAGGTGGATATTTGTACAAAGGAAGTTTGTTTAGAAGCGCATTATACCGGACCTGTTCAAGAGTCATAGATATATCAAGAGCAATGATTTGGAATTCGTCGATAAACTCAAGGGACTTGTTCCAGTTATGTGAAATAAATAGGAAAAGATCAATGTAACAATGTAATGTGATGATTTTTGAAACACAAATTTAAATTTATTTTTATCCTAAACTTAAACCACTGTTTCATTTTGTAGTAGTTGAAAGTAAATACTTACCTACCTTAATAAATAACGAAGTGGCAAGTAGGACATAATTTTATTATTTAGTCTGCCTTTCAGCAAAATGCAAAATACTTAATACTTTTTAAAGCTAATGACCCCACTGTACGTGTCTTATCCAGTCTTTAAGCTACACTCAAATAAAAAAATATCCTACGACTGAAAAAGGAATGTATCTTGTTACAACGATGTTATTTCGCTTATAATGTTACTTCACGGAACAATGATAATATTTTGAATATCAAGAGATGGTCTTAAAATTGACAAAAATAAGCATAAATCTATTTTAAACTAAGCATAGCTAATAGTTTATGATAGAAACAACACAAATTAGATATAAATTTCTTAAATTGAAAAAACTGTTGTATTTTTTCCAAACAAGCCAATAAAACTGTTTCCAACAATGTCTCATTGTATATACATTTTCTTTCACTTGTCAGTTTTAATATATTATAACTTTTAGTTTATTTTTAACCCCTTATGAAACACTTTGTACAGGGTGGTGCATTTTGGTTGTATTTACGGGGTATTGAGTACACCGTAAGCGATAGAGCAATTCCGTCTGTAAATTTTGGAACGGATTTTTAAAACAAATTTAAAGCTGATCAAATTTTAGGCTTACTCCATTCATTTTGGAAATACAGGGCGTTTTTGCATTTTGTCGATTTTACGTGAGTCACATAATATATCAGTTATTATTAGGGATAGACAAAAACTTTTAAACGCAATATTTTGTAGATCTTTCGTGGATTCCAGTGGCGTACTGATTTTTTTACCAGTCCGTTAAGTTTTTCTAGTCATTACACAAACTTTTTTTTTTATGGAACACCTTATATATTTTTTTACCAGTTCACATCAAATTAAAATACCTTTTCAATGATATTTCACATTTTATACTTAAGTTAGTTAAATCTACCATTATTGCAGTTTTTCTTTTTCTTTATTATCCAAAAACAAATAAAGCTATGTAGGAGAAAGGGGTTATAATTAAGTTTTATTTTTAATTAAATTTTAAATAATTATTATATTAATATGTTTTGACTACAATATTTAGAACATAATAGATTGAATTAAAATATTTTTTACCAGCAATTAAATAAAAAAAAACTTAAAAATTAGGGTAAAAATGTGCTTTTTGATGCAATCCACTGAAGCAAGTAGTTTAACAAAGGATAGTGGTGTAAATAAATGTTCTAAATGTTTAAAAATGTTAATATTTGGCAGTCTTGGGTACGGATATTTTTAAAAATACGTATCTCTCGCGTTAACAAAATTCCTTTCACTTTGAAGGTAACATTTAAACATGTCGGCTTCTTAAATTTTTAAAAAACATCTTTCTAAGAACTTCAACTGCCAGTAAACTGCCCAAAAAAGCTAAGATTAAACTGAGGTTCTACTGTTTTTTTTTCTATTTAAGCGATACCGGTGCCGCGGTGTACCGATTCCGATATCTCAAGTTTTAACACAGTTTTTACTGTAACTACGCGTTTATATAATTCACATTTTAGAAAACTGAAGTTAAAACCACCGAAATATACATAATTCCACATTATAATACCTGGACTACAAGAAACAACAATCAGAAAAATGTCACATCCGATTATTAAATTTGTTTTAAAAATTCGTCTTGAAAATGTATCTCTTATGGTTTTCTTAATACCCCGTAAAAACTACCATAATGCGCCACCCTGTACATTGATTTGTTATGATAGGATAATAGGTCTCTAAAAGTGGCAATTAAAAAAATAAAAAAATGTTTTTATCTAATACGTAGTTAAGTTTTTTAAAAGATTGTTTAAATTACAATTTTTTTCTTGATGACTTTAAATATAAGTTTGGTTATAGTTTCTATTAAAATTAGGTTTTTGATTTAATGTGATATTATTGCAGTTACATATAACAAAAAGCAAATAAATGATTCTTTAAGCAGAAAATGTACCGGATTATTATTTTTCTTATTTAAAATTTAGTCTGTTATAAGTCTTAATTAACAGATTTGTGCTGTATTGCTGTAGTGAATTCATTTTATTTTTATTTTCATTTACCACCGATCGTATTTTTTCAAATAATAAATGACCTATCACAACAAATAGTATAAAATTTCTTTTCGATTGTCTTTAATTTTAAAGGCAATATTAAAATGATTATAATTTTAATAATAATTTATATTTTAAACAGTTTTATTTTGTTCCGATTCTGCAAACGCTGTCCAGTTTGTCACTGAAACGTTGATAGATTTTTATTATTTTTTTTTGTGAAAGAATTTTTAAGTTCCATTTACAAGCTCGTCCATATTCTGTAACCAGGATCGAAGAGGTCTTGTTTGTCGAATTTAAAATTTTGCTTATTTGACACTATAAAATAATATTTATAGTAAAAGTTTATAATTTAAGAAATTTAAAAAAATGTGGTTGGTCAGTTTTTTACTTTTTAGGGCTTTTTTCAGAAATAGACGTATTTTTAGAATATGAAATATTGCGTCTGTTTTAATCTATTTTTACATTTTGACCTTTCGTAACGTTTAATATTGCAGAATTAGATCTTGTGAAAAAATTGAAAGTATCGTTGTACTGTTCGTAGGGATTTAAAAAGTATGGAATAATAATAATTATAAACGATTTTACAATTTTATTAATCCATAATATTAACCAGAACTCGTTTCTTGCAGAAGGTTCCGAGGATGAAATCGAAATGAAAGTTACGTCTACGATGAACGACACTACTGACGAGCCTCAATCATATACCAATAATAATTTTCAAAACCCAAGAGATATGGTAGCTGCAGCAACTTTAATTGCCGTGAAATCCGACCTTTATGACACACCTGAACCTAAAAGCACAATACCAAACCAAAACTTTAGCAACTATTTCGAGCATGAAGAGAACGAAAAAGTGGACATTTACTCAAGGGCCAGAGACGCCATTTTAGCCAGTGGCGTTTTACCGAATGAACTAGAATTAAGAGATAGTGGAGTATTTGCTCGAAGTACCATAAGCAAGGGCACGCGATATGGGCCTTTCGATGGAAAATGGGCAAGCACACCGCTGGATCACCGTTTTGCTTGGGAGGTGAGTTTATTTTAAAGGATTTGTAGTATACAGTACTGAATTGCAGTTTTTTAACCCCATATAAATACAGGGTTAAAAAATGAACTTACACAGGCCCACAAAAAAATAAGTGGTGTGTGCTGGTGTCGGACTAGGATTTTCTAGAGTATTTTTGTCCGCTAAACACGAATCTAAAGTCAAAATTGGAGTCTAACAACAAATAATCGAGAAAAGGAGTAATTTCAGATATTCACGTTTTTTTTTTAATTAAAACGTCAATATCTTTGTTTTTCCACATTCGTTTTTTATCCTATCAAAAATGTTTATAGAACTTTTTTATAGACAATTTAAAAGCTCTCTTTTTGTGTTATGAATTTTTTTGTACCTCTTATAGTTTATATAGTCGTAGTCCAAACATTCGGTAGTAGCAGGTATCTGCCGGTAAATATACCGTGTTGGTTTTTTGCTGTTTGACCCGCAATTTTGACTTCAGATTCGTGTTTAGCGGAAAAAAATACGCCAGAAAATCCTAGTCCGACTCCCAGCACACACCGCGTTTTTTTGTCGACCTGTGTTATTTTTGTTTTTAATTTATAATATTAAGCAGTAAATCTAATAATGTCTTTGGTATATTCTAATTCATTTATTTGACAAGTATTCTACGAAATAAACGAATTTCAATCGATAAAAATAGCACTTAAGGCTTACCCAAAGTCCTACAAAAAAAATTAATAAAGAAATAAAGATATTACTACAACTTCTTTTATGTTATTTTTTTTTATTGACTATTTCTGTTACTTGTTCAAATATTTTCACACTTAATAACCAAAAGAGTTTTAAAGTAAATACTTAATTTGAAGATTAGTCCGTATACCTAATTCCCTCATCACAGGATAAACATTATTAATTAGATATCTATTAATCCAGCCTTCAAACGCATCCAAGATAAATAAATGGGTTACGGCCGGAGTCAGCATTTTTGGATGAAAATTTGTAACAACTAGAATGAAAATTTCTTTTTTTAAATTTTAATATCTTTACATGTCGATAATGGTCCTTACGGCTTACCCAATTTATCTTTAAAATTTTATTGCCCGTTCTCAAAAATACAAACTAAATTTCATCAATAAGGTTCTAATTTCACACCCCAATAGCCAACGATTATTTCTCCCTTATTTTAGGAAATAATGTACAAATACTATTCACTATTCTCACCCTATGAAACTGATGACAACCATCCTTTGTATCGCTAAATGTAACGTAACTAGACCTCTTTATGTCACTTAGATCAGACTCTTTCATTATTGAGTGTTATTTTAAAAGTTTAGTGGTGTACTGTGTCTCGTAATACAAACTTTTTGTGATTAAGAGGTTAAAAAAAACTTATATTTGAAAAAGGAAATATTGAGGAAATAAAACATTTTGTGAAGGTCATATATATTTATTATGTTGAAAATTATTCTTTAGACAATAAAATTGGATTTATCTACATAACTAATAATTTACATACTTTATTAAATATACTTTAAATCGAGCTCTAAATTATACTTCGGCTAGTATACATATTTGTGTCCAATCTGTTAATACTAATATAAGCGTCATTTAATATTTGTTTAATGGTGTCAGCTTTAAAACAGAAAACCTTAATTTAAAAAAAAAATCAAAGTCACATGAGTTTTACTGGGTCTAATAACTTTAAAATCGTCAAAACATGCGCCATATTAAAGAAAAAAAAAACGAATTTAATTAAAAAAAGAAACAACACATTTCAAACCAAATTAGGTATTAAAATAAGTACGAAACAAAAAATAGTTTTAAAATTCGTTTTTTATGGGGAGGTCATATGAGTTTACAGCTAGAGATACAGACGGCCAAACCAGTTGGGGAGCTAATTACGTAAAGTTTTTTTTTCAATTTGGGCTGCTCCTTTAGTGAAATTTGGTAAGATGTCGTTAGACGCCCCTTCCCCCTTACTTAAGATCCTCGAAATATTAAAAATATTTAGTAGTTACTAGATAAAAAGCCTGTCTCCGCCAGGCGAGAAACAATATTAAGTAGCCTCTGTCTCCGTAAGATGTCTTCCGTACGGCTAACGGTAAAAAAACACTTTTTTGCTCCTATTTTTGTCCCGGGGGCGAAATTCAAAAAACGGGCTTCGTAAGGTTCTAGCCACTGCTAAAAACTGTGCCAAATTTCATGATTTTAGCTCAAGCCATAACTTCAGAATCACGTGGACAGACAAATAAATATATATATATATATATATATATATATATATATATATATATATATATATATATATATATATATATATATATATATATATATATATATATATATATATATATATACATTTGCACAAATGAGATACTAAAATTATTAAATATAATAATAATGAATAAATAAATAAATAAACAAGACTTTATTGGCAAGAAAAATACATTTGCCAAAAGGCGAAGGTTACCTTACAGCTATATATACAGGGTGTGCCAGAATATGTGGGCAATCTCTCGGAATCTAATAGAAAACCTTAAAATATTATAACAAGTTCCTATAAACTTTTTTCCTATGACCCTTCCCTACGGAGATACAGGTACATGAAGGACGCCCCTGGAAATTGTTTTTGTTTAAATAACTTTTAAAGTACTAGGCGTAATTTAATATTTTTTTAATATGATGGTTACTAGATTAGTCTTCTTAAAATGAACATATTAAATCATATTTGGCTTATTTGGTTTGCCAGAGACGGACTAGCTCTGACACAATAATAGCAATTTTTTTTAACACCCTGTATGACAAAGGCTCAACAATACTATTTTTGGATAGCTTTATCCTGAAACTAAAAAAAGGTATTCTTGATTGACATCGATAAAATCAACTGTTTACGAAAAATAAAATATCATATTTGGTAATTTTTTTTACATTATACAGGGTGTTTTCTAGTTGTACGTCAATATTTAGGGATGCAGTTATTGGGTCCATTTTAAGAAGAAAACTTCATATGAACGTATGTCCAAAACGTCTTAGCTTTTGAGATACAGGGTGGTAAAATTTTGAAAAATATTTTTTTTATTATTAATATCTGTTATACCACTTTAGATATTTAAATAAAATTTGGCATAAATGTTTTATGTATCAAGAAGCATTTTTTATTGTCTCACATTTTTTTTTATTTCCACCAGTGGCGTTTGTACAGAATTTGACCTGCCTATTTTGGCAAATAAAAAAAAAATGTGGTACACTAAAAAATGCTTCTTGATACGTAGTACATGTATGAAAAATTTTATTAAAATATCTACAGTGGTATTACAGATATTAATAATAAATGATTTATTTTTAAAAATTCTACCACCCTGTATCTTAAAAGTTAAGACGTTTAGGACATAGGTTCATATGAAGTTTTTTTCTTAAAACGGATCCAAAAATTGTCACCTTAAATATTAACGTATAATTAGAAAAAACCCTGTATGATGTAAAAAAAATTACCTACCATGATATTTTATTTCTCGTAAACAGTTGATTTTATCGATGTCAATCAAGAATACCCTTTTTTTACTTTAAGGTTAAAGCTATCCAAAAATAATATTTTTGAGCCTTCAGGGTGTTAAAAAAATTGCCATTAATGTGTCAGAGCTAGTCCCTGCAAACTAAATAAGCCAAATATGATTAAATGGGTTTATTTTAAAAACACTTTTTTAGTAACCATCATATTAAAAGGATATTAATTTACGCCCAGTATTTTAAAATTTACTAAAAAAAAGGGCGTCCGTTATGTACCTGTATCTCCGTAGGGGAGGGTCGTAGGAAAAAGGTTTATGGGAACTTGTCATAATATTTTTAGGTTTTCTATTAGATTTCGAGAGATTTCCCACATGTTGTGGGACACCCTGTATATTACTAGATTATTAAATTGGCATACTAAATACCATTTGATTATATTAATCTAAAAAAACATAACGAAAGGAACCATGCGATTGTGGATTAAAGAATTAAGAGAAAGGCTGACTGGGATGATGCTTGTGAAATACTTGACATCGGTAATTCATTACATGCAGATATGAGTGTTTGATAAAAAAAATATCGATAAAGTTATTAATTATTTCTCATATGATGCAATATTTAAAAAAAAAACGAAAAAATACTTAATTTTATTGACGTTATTTTTAAATAGTCTCATTTCAAATCTTTTAATATTAGCCACATTGTCTTTAAAAAGATCCCACATTTCTCGGAGCAGGGAGTCTCAAACACTATCTCCATATCTGATGAGTGGCTTTTATCTCAAAAAGTCCTTTATTATATTGACGTTTGTTTGTAAAATGTAAAACACACAACCACTCAATATTCGAATAAAATAAAATAAAATAGTTATAAATAAATACTAAAAACCAGAGATATTTCTTTAAATTTTATATGAGATTTTAATTTTACTTTTCTAAATTTATAATTTTCTAATTATTTTATTGTTTATTTAATTTATTATATTATTTATTAATTAAAAAACATATGTATATGATTTTGTTTAGGTTAGGAAGGCCTAGTATAGAATCTAGTTGCTGGTACATGTTGCTATACAATATTTGTACTGTCCCTGTACTGCAACCATATCTAATTTACTAACATCGTAGCTGATTAGTTAGATGCCTCCGACAGTACCTCAAGGTTTCTCGTCTCTCGTCGAGGGACAAGAGGCTCACACACAATGACAAAAAAATATAAGCCCTTGTTAAAATAGGATGTTTAATTAGAATTAAGGCAAATATAAGGTACATGTAATAAAAGGTCAGATCAAAAAATATATCTAACCAAAAAATTAATAAATATATACCTACCTGATCTAATTTTCAATCCATAATGTTTTAAATTCTACCTAAAAATTTTGTTTTTAAATAGATTTCTATTGAATTAGGCAAATATAAGGTACATGTAATAAAAGGTCAGATCAAAAAATATATCTAACCAAAAAATTAATAAATATATACCTACCTGATCTAATTTTCAATCCATAATGTTTTAAATTCTACCTAAAAATTTTGTTTTTAATTTTTCGTCATTGTGCATTAAAATCCTGAGAGGCCTCGATAAAAACGAGAGAAGGAGAGAGACAAGCATTACTGGTCACTCGACGAGGAACGAGAGACCTCCTGAGACCCTCGACGGCATTACTAGTGTTGACCACGAAGGCTCCAGTCTATTAAATATAAATGCTAATACGTCTTATAAATTGCCAATAAATAAACGCTGTGTCTAGAGTCCCGACTCGAGTTCTTTGTCCAGTCCCAAATAACAAACTTTAAATCTTGTTAACACGGATAACCCAAACATTATCATCATAAGTAACGAAATTTTAAGTAACTGTTCATATATTGATCAAAGCCACAACTCTAAAAATGAATGCCAAACAGAACCAAACGAAATTTTGGAAGATGAAAATAATAATAAAATTGTTTCTAACTTTGTGGATATAAAGTCGATTAAAATGCCTGAAATTATTAAAAAAAGGTAGACCAAAAGGTTCGGATTTTACTGCAATCAGAAAGAAAAAAGAAAAAATGAAGTTATGGTTTTTTTCTAACATAGGTATAAAAAGAAAATAGGACGTCGTTTTAGAACCTCATGTTGACCTCTTCATAATTTGGCCATTCATGACTGAAAACGACTGGAATATTCTACAAAACATTTTTTCTAAAAAGGACACTAATAAATATTTGTGCGAAATGTGTGGTATGTTATGCGAAACAATACTAAAATAAATATTTAAAAAATTCCAAACAGGCAATGGGACCGTTTAAAATGCTTACGCTAGAATGTTTAAATGTTTAAGTGCAAATTCCTTTGTAAACAGGTTTAGTGGTTTAAAAATAAAATGTTTTAAAATTATAATATAATCAAATTTATTTGAAAAATAACAATCTGGTTGTACCTAATGCTCCCGAGTCGGTTCAGAACATTGGTTCCGACAAAACTACACCGATAACGTCATTTGAATGACGTTATTCGGGACTGAGCTAGTTGCCGAATCGGAACCAATTGTCAGTCCTGACAGCGCTTTTAGTGACGTCATTTGGATGGCGTTATTCGGGACTGGATATGCATCCCGAGTCGGAACTCTAGTCAGAGCGATAAATACATCGGCGAAGAATTTGTATTGTTATTCAGAAACAATACAGTTATCGTTAAAAAAAATAATGAACTAGTAAGGAGGTACTGATATAATATTCGATGGATTTATTTTATACAATAATTATTGTTTTAAAATAAGCTTGCAAAACTATATTGTTGGCGGATATTACTACTTATTAGATAGCAACTGATACCTATATTACATCCTTCCTGTCTACTATTAAACTAAATAAACAAAGTGATTACCTTTCGGTGAGATATTGTCATATAATAGGGTATCTAATTTACAAGTGGCGCATGATAAATGGTATTTGTTTTACAATTACTTTTTTTGATAAATGTTTTATGTTATCATATAGTAAGTTGTAAAATGATTTTTTATACGCGGCGCGTATAAAAAATCAGCAAGTAGATTTAAACTACGAGGGTCACTACTTATATTTTGAGCCTTGGCAACACTGAGTGTTGTCAGACGCCATCTAACGTTTTCGCTGGAAAGCTTGACATATTTTACCATAACCTTATTCAGAACATTTTGTTATTTGACCGCGATTAGTATTTACAGTAAGTTAAAAATAGTGTGTCAGCGAAAAAATGGAATTAAGCCGTGAACATTTTCGTGCCACGATTTATTACGATTTTCGACGTGGATTATCAAGGCAGCAATGCAATGATCAGCTAACTTCCACTTTTGGTAACGAAGCCCCATCCTTTGCCACTGTGAAGCGCTGGTATAATGAATTTAATCGAGGTCGCCGTTCACTCACCGACGAGAGTCGTGAAGGTCGGCCAAAATCAGTTGTTGTGCCCGAAAACATTGAAGCTGTGCAAAAACTAATATTGCAAGATCGTCACGTGACATACTGTGAGATTGAGGCAACTTTAGGTATAGTTCCACCAGCATAAATAAAATTTTGCATGATCATTTAGCTGTGAAAAAAGTTTGTTCCCGTTGGATCCCACACAATTTGACAAAAGTTCAAAAAGATGCTCGTGTCGATTGGTGCAAACAAATGCTTAAGAGATTTAATGGCGGTGCTTTAAAAGACGTGTACAAGATTGTAACAAGTGACGAATCATGGATCTATGCATATGAGCCGGAAACTAAGCAGCAGTCGACTGTGTGGGTCTTCCAGGATGAGCCAAATCCAACAAAAGTTGTTCGCGCTCGAAGCACTTCGAAACAGATGGTCACCTGTTTTTTTGGAAAAACCAGTCATGTGGCAACAGTACCGTTAGGTATGGTACACCACCATTTGTTTACCCGAAGTCTTGGGTGAAATCAGGAAAACAAATGCGAGCCGTCGAATCATCCTTCATCATGACAATGCCAGCAGTCACAAATCTCGTGTCAGAACCGACTATTTGACCGCTCAAAAAATGGAATTAATGGGCCATCCGCCGTACAGTCCTGATTTGGCACCAAATGACTTCTTTTTGTTTCCGACAATCAAGAATAAGTTGCGTGGACAACGATTTACATTGGCCGAAGAAGCTGTTAATGCATTTAAAAACCATGTTTTGGGGGTGTCTCCATTGGAATGGAAAAACTGCTTTGATAAGTGGTTCGAACGCATGCAAAAGTGTATAGATCTTAAAGAAGGATATTTTAAAAAACAATAAAACCATTTTCAATGATAAGTTGATGTTTTTTCTTTATTAGGCTTAAAATATAAGTAGTGACCCTCGTATAGTTAACACCGGCATCGCCTGCAAAGCGAAGGCGCCTCTTTGTGGTCAAAATACGGTAGCCAAGACAAGCAATCTTGTCGTGACGGGAAATTTCTTGCCTTGTTTAAAAAATGTTAAGAAATAAAAGACTTCTTGTCTTGGTGGTTCCTTGACAATTTTTTCTTGTCTTCATTCAAACAAATTTCAAGACTCTTTAAATTTCTTAACGGATAATGAAGAGTAAAGCAAATTAAAATACTAATATCTTTTTTTAAATATTTTTGCAGCGGTTATTATGGAAAAAGATAAAGCGATACTTAAATTAAATATACTAAGATAAAATAAAAAAAACATGGCTCTACTCACATGCATATCCCACAGGTTTTTTTCATTTTTAAATATGTTATTCCTTGGGACGAAAGAAACAATATTAAAATATTTTTTTTGTTACACAGGCGGCCTAAAGTTTACATATAGAGACCGACCAACGGTTTGATTTCGGCCAAAAAATTCAGTTTCGACAAAAAATCCAGTTTTGGTAACAATTTCGGGTTTGACTGAAAATCGGCTTAAATTTCGGCTGCGCCAAAACTTAATTTTCATGCTGATTTTTGAAAAAATTTACTTCTTTTATGTTAATGAGGAATAAATAATGTTAATATGACATAAATAAATATTTATTATTTTTACATAGATATATTATTGTTTTAAGTTTTATTTAACTCATTTTTTTTATATTTTAATAAGTTTTAATTTCGAGTTTAATTTCGGCCCAAAGCTAAGATCAAAGATGAAGATTCAATTAGGGTTTTGGTTTCATTGTCAGCTAAAAACACTGTTTCGGTCGGAAACTAATAACATTTAAAAATTCCCAAAATTTGCTTAGAGAAGTTTTTTTTTCTTATTATACAGGGTAAGCCCAAAAAATGAACCAAAGAGTTATTTGCAAAAATCCCAAAAGATGCTATAACGTTTTTAATTTTTGGTGCATTATTTCTTAGTGTGACGTAAGCAACCTATTAATTGAACACCCTGTAGAGTGGAAGAAAATATTCACTTAAAGGGAGTTGCCCTACACCAAGAAATAATGTACCAAAAAACCATAATGATCAAGCAACTTTTAGATTTTCTAGAAATCAAGATCAAAACAAGATCTTGAAAAATTTAAGTAATTGGCCACCCCTAGCACATGTACTGTAGGCAGTTTCTTATAGGATTCTAACACATATACAGAGTTATTTTTTATATGATCCTATCAACTGTAAGTGTTAAAAAAAGAGATTTAATTTACTGCAATTTGTACTCATAAACAAAAAGAGCTATAATTTTATAAGTCGTAGTTTTAGGAGTGACCTGGTATAAGCATGTTATATCCACAGCCACAACAGCCTAGAAAAAGCTCGGATTTCTCCTTCTTAAAAAAAAATAATGTCTCATCTTCTTGCAAGCTCTGTATGTATTCTAAAACAGGGCGTGCTTGAAATACTTTTTCCCTGTTTGGGGCTCGATATTTACCTTAACTCTTAGCATTTTTGACTCAGTCCATCTGGAGAAGCTCCAGACTTTCCACTTTACCTCCTCCTTCATCCCTATAGTATGTAAACTGTGGAATCTCGTGCCTGCAAAAGTCTTTCCTTTTCCTACAAACCTCCTAAAGATTAAATCCCGTGGTTATAAAGTTTCTTTTAATTTTCTAAAAATACCCATGGTAAGTTATAGAAAATTTGTCATTAAATAGGACGCATTAGAAAAATGTTTAAAAACTTAAACGTAAGTTAAGTAGGTAAAACTATATTTACTTGTTACAAAATAGTAATACCTTATCATTTTCCTGAAACACTGGGATTTCTGTTTTATTAAGTATGGCTGAATTCAATGCAATTTTTTCTTTTCTAAGTGTATTTTTATAGCAATTTTAATGTAAATAAATCATATCAGATTGTGAATCATTTAAAACTTATAAGATGTGTATAAACATAACATTGAGACTTTTTAGCGTATCTTGTCAGCTTTAGCCTTTCTTCGGTCAGTCTTAGAGACCTGAATGTCCATGGTACTTCAGTAGGCCCCTAGCATAAAATTTATTTTATTATAAAAACACTTCGCATATTTTTTTGCTCATTAAAGCACCATCTTCCACATATGTTTTATCGGAAAAAGTTCGTTTTGACGTAATAACGATTAAAAGTTTACGACTGTCGTTTTTGTCGTCAGACCAAAACGCCGTGTGACGACACAAGTACTCCAATATTGATTTTTTTTGCTTGGTTAATTTATTTTATTTAAAATAAAAACAGCAACGTAATAAATGTATATGATCATAACACCGTCAAAAGCCATCGCAATTACCACAAAAAAAATTCATTTTACAAAAAACAGGTTGAAACCCTTAAAGCTGTTATTATTGTTTGAGACAATCACCGAGAATCATGATTTCCTGCTTTTGGAACAAATGCAATACATTTTTTGTTGTTGTAACCATTGTAACTGACTTTTTGAACCAATACAATAGTTTTTTGTTAATGTGTTTTTTCGGATGAAAATGAAGAGATTCGCGCGTAGTAAAATGGATATCGATTTCGCGGGAAAGTTTGAATTTTAAATGCTTGTAACTCTGATGTAAAATTTGATATAAAAAAAAGATTTGGCAGATGTGCTAGTTAGGTATAAAGGGTTATTTTAAGCCAATAAAAAATATGTGTAACGAGCCTATTTAGCGTCAGACATTTTTGTGTGTTTTCTTGACAGAACTAGTTACTTATCTGTCGACCACTTTCATGTGCCTATTAAGCCTATAGTATTCTGCAAGTTGAATTATCACTATTCATATAGCATTACGGATATGGCTCAAGTAAGTAAATTTCTGCGACAAACATTTACTGAATTGTTTCACCAGCCGCTGCTCTGGACCGCAAGCTGCAAAATTTCCGTTGTATTGAATGTTTTAAGTAAAGATGTCATCTGCTAAGTATTTTAATAAGTTTTGAGTTTCTTCTTTAAGGCCAGCAAATTTAGAACTGGATAGGAGATAACATTTTAAGTTTGTTACCACTTTCTATGATACAGATATTGGAAAACGATCAACGAGTTCTTAAGCCACTTCCTGACTAACCGAGTATCAATTAATAATTGTTTATATCTAAATCTGCCATTGATAAACTGACAAATACCAATCTATCTATTAATTTATAATTGTATATAAGGTACTTAATTGTTATCGCCATATTTTTATCTGTCCGTTTTTAAGGAAGATTCCGTTATTTTTTCAGATTAGTTGTTAACAAGCTCTTGGTAAAAAGTAATTATTAAGTGAATAGAGTGTGCGTCTATGTGATTTTGTATTTTTTATCGTGTTTTAAAACATATTTATTACTGATATAAGTTAGTGGATATAACAAGGTAATGATTGTAAATATGTTCTATATTGTTGTGGCAGATTCATGTTTTGATAAATTCTTATTGGGCTTACTCGCCAGGAAAGTTTTTATACAATGTTGCTTCGGTCCTGGTGATAAAGATGTTCGTTTCAGCCGTTAGCCCCAAGAGGACTCGACGTTTGCTGCAAAATTCAAAATCAAACACTTATCAACGTTTGAGTGGCAAACCTGCCACCATTATCAAGATAAACTTAATAAACATAAATCCGAAAAAATAAAAGTTATAAAAGTTTATTTAAATTTAGGAGATTCAAGTATTTCTATTTGGATGGTGTTTATTACAGGATTTATATCAACATTTACATTACAAACAATGTTGAAATAGTTTTTAACATACATTATTTCACAAGAAGCTACAATTTAATTCACTATAGAAAAAGGAAAAAAACCACAACTTTTTTTTATATTCCGATAAAAAGAGTTAAATATTTTGGAACCTAAAGTTAAAGAAAACCTACACATAAAAACATATACTAATTTTAACTAATCACCCAAAATGAGAGTTGTAAAAAGTATTTTTGATGGTAATAAAATAATTTATTCTGATCAAAATAACGAAATAAAAAATAATTTTTTAAAGATATTCTAGTTCAACCTAATTATCATCTTGATTTAATATATAAAATTTGAACAACCAAATTTAAATGAAACTTGGTTAGTTGTGGTTAGACGAACATGTTCGTCTTTCCACAAAATGGTATAGTTTTTTAAATTTCACCCTTTAATAAGGGAAAATGTAACAAATATTAATGTTGTGTGACTTTTATTTTAATTTGTGTAATAATGTGATATTTTATTGAAGCCCTCTACATGTTTTGTTCGCTCAAATTTGCTGCGGCTCCTGCTTGACGACGAATAGCACTGATAATGGTTTTACCGAAAGCGCTCTGCTAGGATTTTTTAATAAAAATTTGCACGAAATACAAAGTCTCTTCATTCCCTAACCAAATTTAAGACAAAATCAAAATAAAACTATTACAAACTTATTTTAACCATATATACCTCGCTTATCAAAAAAAAATTAACGAATAGATAATACATTTTATATTCATACTATCTTTGAAAACACAAAACACCATTACATCTCAAGTAAAAAAAAATCGTTTTAACGGAAACACCAAAAAATATGTTTAATAAGACACCTTGTAAATGTAATAAATTTTATATAGGTGAAACTTTCAGACCATTAGCCAAACGCATAAAGATACATCGATCATACATTAAAAACACAAAATTTTACAAATTAAAAATCTGTAAACACGATTAGCAGAATTAAAGTAACTGCTGGCCCAGCTTACCTTAGCAATAATGCTTGTAATAGATTTAGATTCAGTTCCAATTTATATTGGGTTCTATTAATAATAAGTGTATTTTAATGTAAATTTTAATAAAAGTCTTCTTAAAAAAGTACCTGTGACGTTTACGACCTTGCGCAGTCGGTAAAATAGTAAGAACATACAGTAAGAATCTATCTTCCAATGAACATTTCAACAAAGCCTACAAAGATTTATTTGCCAATAGAATTTGGCTACATGTACAATAAGGAAAGGGTAACCTAAAAAAGGATATTATTTAATTTAGAAGGAATATATCGACCCAAAAAAAGAAATATGCCATTCTTTTTAAAGATGGTAATTTATATACATTTCTATCCAGTATTTAAAAACTCTCCCTTTGACCTAATAAAGGGCAAGGCTCAACAGGAACACGTTAATAGCGAAGAAAGACAAAAACAAACCATAGAGTTATTTCCGAAATCAAAAATTAGATTTGACAAAAATACTTCGTGCCAAATCTTAAAAAGCATCCAAAATGAGAAGTCCTGCAAAGCCAAAGTTTATGCTGACACCAACACCAACTTAACCTCTCGAAATAGTCCATCCGAACACCTTTCTAGTAGGGAGCACAACATTTCTTACCATTATTGATGCCTTTTTAAATACGGCCAGGCATATCCAATAATAGATTCAAATGCAGTCAATGACCCTAATGTCCTCCTTACCTTTATTACCCATCATGGAATACGACACATGATAGTTTCTGACAGTGAAACTAAATTTAAAAATGGACTCATGATTTCGTGAATACTAACAACATCTTTATCCACTACACCAACGCAGATAATACACAATCCACTCAACAATTATCTTAGGATACTACGGGAAAAGAAGAAATTTCTTGGAATCAAAGAACAGATGCCCTATGCCATCCTACCATACAACAACTTTAAACATTCGATAAATGAAAAACGAACTATGGATATTTTAAATGGCCATTTATATGCTCATGATCCATTCGACGTCGATACTGAGAAAACCTTTATTAACAATTTTACTTAGCAACACCGGGAAAAAACGAAAACCCTTTATAAAGAATTCAATGAATATTACAAGACACAAACGAGAAGTATATCAAAAAGAGAAACAATAAAAAATAAATTCTAAGTATATACACGGAAAATGATTAAAAGATATAAACTTCATTCAAGATTTTCTTCAAAAACCGTTAAAACTGACAACATCGTGACTATCGCCACATAAGACAGTACAGCTCTCAAAAAAAAATCATAATCCAGAACCTAAATGAGCTGGACCAAACCAAGATCCCAACTAGCACACACCATTTTTTACACTACTCTGACCTCCAACCAATAGTAGCAGAAGTCAATCTACTTTACAAGTCCACAGACCTTTGATCAAAGTCTGCAATATCTTTTAAAATCCGCACAAGAGAAACTCGGTACTATCTATCCGCTATACAGATCTAAAAGAGGACTTCTGAATAGGTTAGGAAGCATAGTGAAAACCATATCAGCAAACCTACCGCCGAAATACACAGAGATGTATCATTCTTCCCTTGGTTATACGTTGTGTTTTTAACAAAAAAATATCAATTGTTTTTCGATGTTCAGTTTTACATTAGCCTATTAATAAATTAATGAAATTCATTGCAAATGACCATTTAAAATGATTATTGATTTCATAATTATCTAAATATATCAGTAGCCGAAAATCAAACAAATACAGTTTTCACACGATCCGCATAGACCTTATGCACACAAAGGGAATGTAAATTTCTTGCACAAAACCCTAATTTTGCCAATAAAAGAGAAGATTTGGCCGCCATTGTGAAAGAGCGCAAAACCAAATATCCTGTACGGATTATATCGATCTTCTCGAATTTTGATTGAAAAAGGGGTTTTTGGGTGAATCTGTCAATCATTTCGACACCTGGTTTTGGCAACATGGGGAGAGATTTGCAGAAGTCTTATGTAAAATATGATATACAATATATCGTATATAGTACTTTATAGTGTAACAAATTTAAAAAAAAAATCATCAGGTAATCAAATGAAATATTAATCCTTGAAATTATATTAATGAGCATGAAAAAAATAAATAAATAAATCAAAGTTTATTATTGGGCAAAATTCAAGATCTAATCAACACTAACAATTGACAAATTAAAAAAACCAAAATACATAACATGCAATAAAAAAATTAGTTTTTATATATTTTTATTATAATTTATATATTAATTTATAATTAAGTTTAAGGTATTTATCTGATTTAGTTTCATATTTTTAAGAGGTAGCAGTTATTTGTATATGTAAAACACGTGCCTTATAATCCAGATTTTCTATGTTTGTATCCATGAATATTGTGATGGGACGTATCGATATTAAGTTAAATATCCAAAACCCCTGTACTTACGGTAACTAATACTTGGGCTCTATTTGTTAGGGTCAAAGGACAAGTTTTAATATTAACTCTCAGAGCGAGCAGGTTTTTTTTTCACGTCGAGATTTAATATTGGAACACTGAGCAAAAAAGTAGATCATCGCGTCGTGATAGTCCTGGTCAGTACTTATTAGTTCTGGTTAGTTCTAGTTAGTTCTGGTTTCTAAAAGTCAGTTTCATGACAAAAATCGTTTTAAAGAAGCCACAACGCGTAGTGAGCTATTTTTTGGCTCAGTATCCTTATGGGTCCTAAAGTTGTTTAAAATATTTTTTATTTATTTAGTGCATTTTTAAAGCCGATATTTAGTTTACTTTTTAGCTTTTTAAACAAGTTATTTACTAAATAAATTACTAACTTTAAAATAGTTTCTTTTATGATAAAGACCCAACAAAAAATATAAACAGTCTTCGATCAAATTTCAGTACACGAAAGATAATAAATCACCTACAAACTGCGACACTTGGTCCATTCATCAAACAAATTTTCTCAATAATACACAGAGGGCTTTTAAGTTTCGGCAAAATATAAAGAAATAAAAGAGATGCTACCGTTCCATTGACACGAACCGTATTCATCGTTTAGAATCTGCGTATAAAGCCTGAATTTCCAATAATGTGTACAGTCTAAACCGTTTTTAAAGTAAGTTTTTAATACGACATCTGCTTAGAATTTTATTTACGGAATCCAAAGAATGGATAAGGATGAAAATAAGTGATGGCTGACACCTCGTAAAGATATCCCGCAGTGTTTAAAGTGACGTTTACATGGTAAAGCTCTGTCCAGTAGACTTAGCACGTTTTCTAAGTTTGGACGGTGTTAATCTAGAGTTATTTTTTGCGGTAAAGAATGTAAGAAAAGATGGCCAAGGTATTTTATAAAGATTCTCTATACTGGGTGTTTCTAAAAATAGACGATTAAAATTAATAGGCCAGTTGTTTTTACTAAATAAGTGTCTTAAACTATTTGGAACTAGCATAAAGTATTGAGCCAACCAAAATAAACTAAATATGGCTTTAATATTTATGATTCCTAATATTAGTTGTGGAAATAAAGCACTAAAAAAGGCCTTACCTTCAAATTTTGTGCAGTGAGATGGATGAAAGTTGGAAGATTAAAGTTGCACTACGTGTTGCTCTGTTGGGAGCTGACAGAGGGAGAATTATATTGGCCAAGTCCTCTGAGCAGAATCCGTGAAAATACCTATAGAAGAGAAACAGATCCCCTACAGCTCGACGCCGACGGTGGGCAAGAGAAGAAAGCGTTTTTGTAAGCGTGGGATCATTAATAAGACGAACGGCTCTTCTTTAAATATAGTCCAGAATGCTAAGTGTTGTAGGAGACGCCATTCTCCAGACGTGAGAATAATATTCTAAAGAGGGTCTAATCTGGGATACATACAGAGTATACAGATTGGAAGAAAAAAAATACTTCTTGGCTCGAAAGAGGAATCCAAGCTTTTTTGAAGCTGCCGAGACTATGGATGTAATGTGTTTGTGCCAGTTAAGGTTATTCTCAAAAGTAACGCCGGCAAGATTACGTGACTCTTTGTTCTGCAGAAATTGGCCGCTTATATGTAACGGATGAACATTGGCAGACTTTTTTTGCTACAGCGAACATGACTATCCAAGATAAGTTTGAGGTCTTGTCACCTACGCTTGGTTTCCAAATCAGGCTTATTGACTGGCTTGAGAAATTGAATGTTTGAGTGGAGGGTACTATCGTCAGCAAAACTATGAATGGGATTGATTGTGGAAGGGAGAGGATCGTTAATGTGTAGAAGAAACAGAGTGGGTGCCAGTACTAAGCCCTGGGGAACCTCAGCATTAATTTGGTAGAAGCTGGAAGAATGATCATCTACAGTAACTAATATACGTCGATTAGAAAAGATAACTGGAGAGCCAAGAGCAAAGCTTAGGTGAAAGACCATAAGAAGGAAGTTTGTTAAGAAGCTTATCATGCCAGACCTGATCTGAGCTTTGGATATGTCAAGAGCAACGATCTGGGATTCACCAAAAAACTTAAGGGATTTGTTCCAGTTGTGTGAGACATAGGAAAGAAGATCAGCTGTGTATTTTCTGTGACGGAATCCATACTGTCTATCATGTAAGATCTTGTGTTTTTCCAGATACTTTAAAATTTGGGAATTAATGAATTTTTCCATTACTTTGCAAACAACAGAAAGAGGAGATATAGCTCTATAGTTAAAAGGGAGAGTTTTGCATCCTTTTTTGGGGGCATGTTGCACACGTGCAGCTTTCCAGCTCTCCGGGAAAATATCCGTATCTTAAGAGATTCGGAAGAGGCGAGTAAGGATGGGTGCAAGCTCGGGAGCACATTTTTTAAGACGATCGCTGGTATGCCATTCAGCCCAGACGATTTTTTAGTATTAAAAGAAGAAAGAATACGCTTAATCTGTTTGACTTTAAAAATGATATCGGACATTTTATGAGGAACAGGGGCAACTGTTGAAAGAGGAAGATTATTAGGAGGATCAAGGGTAGAATTAGCAGCAAATTGTTTGGCAGAATTTGTTTTAAAATTAGCCGAAGCTCGTTACCCAAACCCAAATTTTTTTTTATTTAAAACCTTTTTTCTATACTTCAACTTCTTACTTTATGACATTTCACATCATTTTTTAAATTTGTCTCTATAACAAAAAGTCACGTGATAAAGATCCAAACGATTTTTTAAGTTATTTGACATACACATATACATAAGTTAACAGATTTTATTAAAAAGTTTAACAGAATAATTTTTCCTAGGTTAAAAAAAACTGTTGTACCTATCTTTATTAGAAAAAAATTATTTAAATGGTTAACACTTTTTAAACATTAAAATACTTTAATTTTTTTTTCTACTTCATACAAAGAAGGAAACATTTTCTGTGCCATGTGTTTTATTTAAAGTCCTGTGCACAATTTTACACATATATGCGACCCTTCGTAGATTACCTAGACATATACATTGACACCTAAAGTGCCAATTTCTGAAAAAGATACCTTTCTGATGATTATCTTGTAACCGCCAATATAAAGACTACCTAGTGAACACAAAAACATCTTCCAATGGCCCAAAAATTCCTTTTCACTTCTTTTCAAGCACAACAATGCGGGTAATCATTAAAAGGATGATGTCTTGTCCATTGAATCGATGACCCAAAGGATATAAATCTCTTAGGATTTTATTTACGGTAGTAGACGAATGGTGCGAGAATTGATTATTTCTTTTAAAATGTACAAGGAATAAATGTGTTAATTTTTAAACTTTGTTTTATATTTTTATATATTAACTTGGATTGGAATATTTTAAACCAATGCGACATTTTTATATTTTTAAAAAATAATTTAGCTGGACGTATAATAGTCCAGTAAATGAAGGGACAAAGCTGTAAATAAATCTGCACAATTTTCCCCTGTGGCGCAATTATTGAGTCTTCGGGGATGCTTTCGAGCAAAAAAAAGTTTATCAACATTAGCAGGTGGGAAAGGGCTGAAATTGGCCCCTCAAAGCCCGTAAAATATAGTTTCCCGCTAATATCTGCCAAAATGTGCGAATTGGAGAATTTTTGTTAGAACAAAAAATGAAGATCTTGTAATCCACAAAAATGGTCCTTATAATATTTTTAAAAAAATCGATAGTTTTCGAGATAACGGGACCCAAAAGTCCCCTCATTTCAGCTGCCGCTCCGCTCTACCGCTAGAATCCTGCTATCTTCATGGATTCACTTATAAGTGATAAGTGGCAGTGCAAATGACTGTCCAAAAGCATTCTGTAATAATGTATTTCGGCGATCGTTTACTTATGAGCATTATTAACGTATACAAAATCATTCATTAATAGCCCTTATTAATGCGTGATTTTCTAACGATCAACGATAATACTATAGGTAACTAAAAATACAGAAATTTGGACATTTAGTCTTTTTTTAACCTTGTCATTCAATTTTTTTTATCTTTAGACAGTCCACGAAGGCTCAGGCCTAAGTACTAACGTACCGTGGGTGTCATAAGTGTGGTGAGAGGGAGTGTGTTCCCACGGGACTTAAATATTTGGAGACTGGAGGAGAAGGAAAAACTTTGCGGTAGCTATTTATGGTGACCTCTGAAATGAAGGAACAGAAAGCGGAAAGTTCAAGGCCTCTTAGTTGAACTGTAAAGGATGCATAAAGTTGCACTACGTGTTTTCTAGTTGTAAAGCTGCCAGAGGAGGAATTATACTGGCCAACTCCCTAGCAGAAGCCATAAAAATTAGAAGGGCGACAATTCCCAACAGCTCGACGGTGGACAAGAGGAGGACGCCTCTCTGTGAGCGTGGGATCATTAATAAGACGAACAGCTCTTCTGAAAGGAGTCCAGAATGCTAAGTGTTGTAGGAGACGCCATTCCCCAGACATGAGAACAATATTCTAAAGAGGGTCTAATTTGGGATACATACAGAGTATACAGATTGGAAGAAGAAAAATACTTTCTGGCACGAAAGAGGAATCCAAGCTTTTTTGAAGCTGCTGAGGCTATGGATGTAATGTGTTTGTGCCAGATGAGGTTATTCTTAAAAGAAACGCCAACAAGATTAAACGACTCTTTGTTCTGCAGAACTTGGCCACCCATTTGTAACGGATGAACACTGGCAGACTTTTTTCGCGACAGCGAACAGTACTGTGTATATGCAACAAAAACTACACAAAACAAACATTATATCTGTTTATAACCTAAAACATTTAGCAAGTTTGAAGCTTAATACCAAATTATATCATAAACAAGTAACTGTTTTAACTGTTTTTGTTGATTTCTCAAAACTATTGCCAAGAAAAGAATGAACTAATTAGGTCGATTAATGATCTCAATCCGTGGCGATTAAAGATCTTAATTCTTAACGCGCGAGTGTAGCGAGGGCGTTAAATGTCCTTGATCATTAATTGTATACTTGTGTATACAGTTGTATGCATGTTATTAATCAATCTTTTGCGTTTATTTCTTACAATATACAGGGTGATTCATGAGGAAATGTCAATACTTCAGGTACGTAGTCAGGGTCCGAAGTTAAACATAAAACTGGTATGATGGATTCGAATCTAATCTTAGTACCGCTCTTACTGGTAGGGTGCGCCACCTCACGTCTTTTTACCATTTTGAACAATCACAACTTTTTGGTACGGCCCTGTCTTACATTTTTAAGTAAATTAAATAATTGTTTTGTCATTTTTACGTCAAAAAGGTTGATATGAGCAACCGTTTTCGAGATATTTGGAATTAAAAAAATTACGACGCATCTGATTTTATTATAGAAAAATTTAAAAAAATTAAACAAAATGTATAATTAAACAATATGTATTTTAATTTTCAATGAAATTAGTTTTCCTAAATTATGTTAAGCAAAACATAAGCAGGTTTTATAATTTTTTTTTTAAATAGAAAAATTAAATAAAACATTTAACACCCTGTATATCGGAAACAAAGGTCTTGCGGATCTATATTTGTATAGACTTTTATGTTTATTTTTGGACCCTGACTACTTACCTAAAGCATTGACATTTCCTCATGAATCACCCTGTATATTTTTTTAAATAAAGTTAACCCAAATTATTATTTTTTTTTCAAAATAAAACACCGTTTTGTTTTTAAGGTTACCATAATTGTGAATGTTTTTAATGGACTACAAAGAAGACTAAAAGTTATGTGAGTGGTAAAAGAGTGTAAATGTTAGAAAAATAGTAGTTGATGTGTTGCTATTATAACAGATTTTGTGTTTGCAAAAATTGTGCAGTGTTTTGATTAAATCTACCTAGAATAAGAATGCTTTACAAGTCATTTCATTACTTTAATTCGAACTATTTCTTGTTTTTTTTTTTTGTAAAGCCACTATTCACTGATTGAAAAATCCTCTTATTTTCCTTAATATCACTGAGTAAATATAAAGTGAGGTAATGGCACTGCAAGATAATGTTCAAATGTGTCAAAAACGCTTTAATTTCAAATTATTTAAAAAATTACAACTTGTTCTACTGAAAATTTAACCGTTTTAATTTTAACCTAGTAGACGCTTACATTTTTACATGCTTCTATAACAACAACCTTTTTTTCGGAAATCAACATAACTAGCTGTGAAATTAATTGGAGGAAATCTAACCAAGGTAATTAACTACACGGTATGTACTGGTCACATTTGTCATTAAGTCCCACTTATTTAATCGAATGTTCCGCGAGCCTGAATTAAAATTCTGAAATTCTTCTGTAAATTTTTTGAGGAAATTAAAAAAAAATACTCACCCTCAAAAAAATTTGGAAAATAATTCATGTTCTAGGGATATTATAAGTGAAAAATTTACTTTTAAATTTAGTTAACTTTGGTATATCATTTGACTCTCTCTGTTCGTTTTAAAAATTAAGATACAGGGTTCCCCATAATGGACTACCCATTTTAATTGCTCAGTAAAATTGTTAAAACTTAATAGTACTAACATTTTATTACACTTAATTACAAGTTACTCTTTGGGATTTACCATAGCATACGACTTATCCAAATTTTTAAAAATTACGTCTTTTAAGTATGTGCCATTAGCTTCAACGCACTTTTCAAGATTTGACAAGAAATGATTCATGACACCATGAAGGAAAACCTCATCTATTTACCGGACCTGTTTAGGAATTCGGACTTTAAGATCTTGGATGTTTTCTGGACGAGTTGCAAAAACCTTTGACTTCAAATACCCCCACAGAAAAAAGTCTGATGCAATTAAGTCCAGGCCAATTTAAATCCCCAAATAGTGAAATGAATCGACCATTAAACACTTCTTGCAGAACTCTTTTAGAGTTTTTAGCGGTATGTACTGTCGCTTCATCTTTTCTATTAATTTACTCTCTATGTTTTTCCGCAAAAAAACTCGTTGTTAAACCGAATAATCCATGAGATTTAATACTAAACATTATGTGTTTAAACTTTATGATGGTTTGTTAGACAAATGACCTTTTACAAAAACCAATTTTCTCTAGTTTTGTGACAGGTGCCTACTCGATTAATAATATGATGATTCAAATCCAAAAGGCCATAATAGATAATAATATAAAAAAAGTACTGACTTATCTCATATAGAATTTATTTCATTATCAAAATAGGTAGTCTATTATGGGTATCTATCTGTATAAATTATTTAATTTTTATGTAATCAATGGATATAAAAAACCTTAATATCACTACATATAAAAACATAACCCTAAGCATGCGGTAATAGCTTTTCTCACTCTATCCAAAACTTATTTCCCAAAACGTCAAAACAACAAGAGTATAATTGATCATAAAAGTAGAACAACCCTCCCCAAGACAAAGAACGCTATCTTCGGGGGTGAGAAAGTAAATCTTCTTGTAATATCCCGAGCGAGAGGTCAGATCCGTAACATGCCATCATTGGCAGATGTCAACTGATATACGAGCTAACTAATAACTTGGCTTATTAACAGTAAATTTTCTTGCGCCCTTAATCGAATATCAACCCCTTGGGAAGTTTTGGCGTAGCATAAGGGTAAAAGAAAAATTATAATTTACTTTCTTTAAAAGTGTGTTAATTGGTTTAGGAAAATTTATGGTATTTTCTTACAGCTTTTTTGAAATTTACCTATTGATTACTTTATTAGTTTTGTGCAGCCTATCTAAAATTATAATAATAAAAACAATATTAATAAAAGATGCATTTTCGATGATGTAGCTGTACAGGGTGTCCAGTTTTCGTGTGTTTTCATATACCAGCTCCCTTACTATAAAAGATAGAAAGATGGGGTTTGCGGCTTACTGTCCTATTTTTTTATGAAACTTTCATTGCCGCAAACGAAATTTTCATAGCCCCCTTAGTTTCTGACATACAGGGCGATTTTGAAAATTTGTCATTTTTGACGGTCCCCTGTATCTCGATTATTTGGTAACTTTTCAATAAAGTGAAAATGGATTGTTATAGAGTTTTTTACGTAGAATTCAGTGGCGTAGGTAGTTTTTTTCTAAAAAGTTTTGTTTTTGAGTTACGACCCAAACTTATGCTTTTTTAAATGGGACACCCTATATATTATTTTTTTATCTTATTCCCCCTTACAGGCCTTTCAAAAATATATAATAGTCCATATTTACTTCTTTTAAAAAAGGAAAATTTTAACATTTTTTGTAAAATTTATCATTTTCCGATGGTCAATCACGGATAGTCATGACAAAAACCAAATTCTGTAAATGCGCCATTATGGATTGTTATTGTTGTCAAATATTACTGTTATTTGTTTGATTTGGGTTTTTGTTATGTGGGAGTTTACTTTATTATTTTTGTGAAAAATTGTTCCACATGGCACAAAATAATAGATATGAGAATTATGAAAAACACGATATGTATGTTTGTTTTATCCAAGCTAATGAAGACGCCAACGCAGCCTCGGAGCTTTATTTTAATCGGTAAGGTTTAATAGTATATTATATACCTATAGGTTAAGAAGTAGCCTTCTCAACAATGATATATTATAGGATGTTTTTTATTATGATGTGAGCATATCTGATGATTTGAATAGATTTTGACATTGCTAATATTCAGCATTAACAAAAAAATTGATATGTAACATTAATATTCATAATAAATATAAAAGTTTTAATCATTATTATTATCTAGCTTTTTGTTACATATCTAATTATTTCGTAGGTATCCAGAAAGACATCAACCTGATAAAAGAATATTTCATAAAATCAAAGCCAATCTCATTGAACACGGATCTTTTTAAAAAACTAAGGCCTAATTTTTACAACAAGGAAAACAAGGAAGAAAATGAAATAAATGTTTTGGCTTCTGCCGCGGTACAACCATCCATATCATGCAGAAAAATATATGATAAGGTTGGGGTTAAAAAATCAAAAACTCAGTTAATACTAAAAAAACATAAGTTTAGACCATACACATACCATCTCGTCCAGCATTTGGATCCCGGTGATGCAGAACGTAGGGTAGTTTTTTGCAATTGGTACCTACAAATGTTGCAGGAAAATGCAAATTTTGAAAGAAAGGTGGTGTGGTCAGACGAGACTTATTTTACCAGTTCTGGTATTCTAAACCGAAACAACTCAAGGTACTGGTCCCAAACGAACCAATATGTAATATTTCCTCGAGAACGTCAAGGTCGGTTTGGATTTAGCGTGTCATGCTTCATTTTTGGCACTAAAATTAAGTATTTTATCTATGAAGGAACGCTAACCGGAAATAGACACCTAGAAATAATGCGAGATGCACTAATGGAAATATTAGAGGATGTTCCTTTGGCCGATTTAAATAATATTTATTACCAGCAAGATGGCGCTCCGAGTCACAATGCTCAAATAGTGAGAGAATATTTAGAAACAATATTTCCAGATAAATGGATTGGTACGAATGGACCTGTCAGGTGGCCCCCAAGATCCCCAGATCTTTCTGTGTTGGATTTTTTATGGGGGTATATGACAAATCAGATATATATGAGACAATACCACAATATTGATCAACTTCGAGAAGCTACACATCAAGCGTTTAGGCTTTTGCAGGGTAGGCCAATTACTTTATTAAATGGATTGCGAGAAATTGAAAAAGTATGTCGAAAGTGTTTGGAACACAACGGAGCCCAATTCGAGCAATTTTTGTAATTTAAATAAATAAAAATAAATTATTATGATATTTTCTTTCAATGTTGCTTAGTTATTATGTATTAATATAGAGTTGTTATAATAAAAATGACGTTGTTAATTTTGTTTTGATTTGCGGGCATAGCCTTCTATACGAAAAATGATAAATTTTACAACAATGTTAAAATTTTCCTTTTTTTAAAGAAATAAATATGGACTATTATATATTTTTGAAAAGCCTGTGAAAGGGGGAATAAGATAAAAAAATAATATATAGGGTGTCCCATTTAAAAAAAACATAAGTTTGGGTCGTAACTCAAAAACAAAACTTTTTAGAAAAAAACTACCTACGCCACTAAATTCTACGTAAAAAACTCTATAACAATCCATTTTCACTTTATTGAAAAGTTACCAAATAATCGAGATACAGGGGACGGTCAAAAATGACAAATTTTCAAAATCACCCTGTATGTCAGAAACTAAGGGGGCTATGAAAATTTCGTTTTCGGCAATGAAAGTTTCATAAAAAAATAGGATAGTAAGCCGCAAACCCCATCTTTCTATCTTTTATAGTAAGGGAGCTGGTATATGAAAACACACGAAAACTGGACACCCTGTACAGCATAAAATCGAATATAAGTCCAGGAAACGTACCATTTTGCCTAGCAATTTTTTCAAAATGCATAGAATGACTTAAAGTTTTAAGAGTAGATAGTCGAAAGATCAAAATCTATATCATGCTCAAGGGCGCCTTTACCTTGGAAGTGGTTGCCAATCTATCTCGGGGGTAGAATGTTTTTTTATATTTTAACCACAGGAATCGATAGAAAAAATAATTTCTTAGCAAAAAATGTTGCATGTACATTTTTTTGTAAAATGCATACTTTCGAGTTAGCCGCGATCGAAAGTAGAGGTTTTTCGTCGATAAAATCAAAGTTTTTAATTGACTTTTTGCATATAACTCGATAAGTTGTATCAAAAAACTGTGAAGATCAAGATTGAAGTTTAAAAAAAAAACGAAGAAAATGATTTTTTCGTAATTGTTGTGGGACCAATACAAACCAAGTTGTGGTTTGTTAAAAGTTAGCTGTTATTTATCAAACACAAACCTTCAGAATTGCAAAGCAAATAACGCAAAATCTACGTATTTTTCGAGAAAACCTAATAATACCTTTTTGGAACCATTTGCAAAGACCTTTCTTTTAAAAAAAATGTATTATGGAAGTTAAGTAAGTTATGATTAAAATAAGGTAAGACCATAATTTTTTGAGTGCAAAAACATTTGAAAACAACCCCCTAATTATCACCCTAATTAAAATAAGTCGTACCCCTTTTTCAATTCTTTTTATCTATGTATGCCTAATTTTAAAAAAAGCTGCAAGTGAAAATCGAATTTCAGAATTTTAATAAAAATATACGTTTTCTTGATAATAACTCGAGAACTAAGGAAGATACGTAAAAATTACTAAGGTATCAATTTGTAGCTTTTTAAATTATTATTATTATAAAAAAATTCCTTTTTTTAATTTACTGTATGACGAAAATTAAGCGAGATATAAACGTATAAAACGCGTGTGTATAGACGGGGACCATCTTGTTTCGGCCTTTTAAACTCACCCCTTTAAAAAAGTAAGGGTTTTAAACAGTTTTACCATATAGGACCTTATAGCTCTTAAAAAAATTAACAAATTGGTTTTTTAAAATACTTTTTATCATAAAAACTGAAGGAGTTAGGATTAAAGAAACATTTTTTTGAAACATTTCAACAACGATTTAATGCATTTAAAAAAAAACCGCGGTTTTGTACTATTTTTGCATTATAATATTGGAGGATTAAAAAATTACGAAATCAAATTAGTAATACTTTTAAGCAGTCACATTTTTTAATTAGAACTTTGTGACAATATGTTAATTTTTTTAGGCAAAAACAATGTTTTTTATTAAATCATTATAAGGGTTGATTTTCAAGGGTTGAAATATATTATATTCAAAGTATTAAATACTTATTTTTTAATTTATATGGGCCTAATTCTATGTGATTTAAGCTTTTATTTAAAAGTTTTACAGGTTTTTACAATAAAAATAAAAAGCGACCTTCAGCATAATAAAGATTTTGAAAAGGAGAGTGAGTTAAGCTTAATCACAAATTTTCATGCAAAACACTGTCATATTATATTGATTTTTTAGGATAAATATATATTTTTTTATCATAATAAGGGTTGATTTTTAAGGGCTGAAATATTTCAAATAATGTTTCAAAGAAACAAATACTACTTTTTTAACTAATTAAGTCAAATTTTACTCAACTTAAGCTTTAATGTATAGTTTTATAGGCTTTAGCAATAAAGGGCAGTTTACCCCTAAAAAATAAAGAGCACCCAGCGGCACAATAAAGATTTTGAAGAGAAGGGTTAGTTAAACTAAATTCTAAATTTTTATGCAAATCTATGCATTTTGAAAAAATTGCCAGGTTTTGCACTTTTTTTAACCTGGTTTTTTGGACTACATTACTAGTAAGCTAAACTGGCAAATCACAATTATGAGCCTGCCAATTATTATCCTTTTATTGGAGCGCCCGGGATTTACTTACATTTAGAAAACATAAACACCAGCCAATGCAGCTTCCAGAAAACATACATTTCTCTTTCGAGCCAAAACGTATTTTTTTTATTTAATCTATTTACGCTCTATGTACACCATTGTTTCCCTTCAAATAGGGCAGTTTACGCAGTTAATGACCTCAATCGTACAATTTTAGGAAATTAGTTTCTATATTTTTTTTCTATTAGTTTTTAATGCAGCAACTTAAAGTTTCACTCTTATTCTTTCCTTTACAGTCGATCAGAAAAAGCCCCAAATGTCCCACGCCATCCGCTTTTTCATTTTAAGAGAATCTAGAGTATAAATTCTGTCCAAACCGGCAAATCTTTAAATCTCGCTACTACCTTTACCCAACTACTAGAGCTTTAAGAGTTCGTGAATTGTCCTAACATAAAAAATTAAGTATGTTTTATGTTTTAATTTAAAACATAAAAACATGGGTTTTATAATTTGTTTTGTTATCTAACAAAAGAGTAAATATATTTTTTTTAAGATTAAATAGAAGCATTCACCCACTTTAGGCAAGTATATTATGCTGTTGTTGGCAGACGGATAAGATCTTTTAAAAATACTCTTTATCATTATGCTTTAAAAGCATGATATAACAAAAAGTAATATAGACTAGGATTTAAAAAAATAATCGTTATTTTTTGCTGGTTCACTTTCACTTCAATTTTTAAAATATGATGTTTTTTTTAAAACAATAATTACTTATATAATTTTTTTGTTTTTTATTTTACTTAGTGTCGTTGTTTACAAAGCGATTTGTTCAGGCTTCCATACTTGTTTTGTTTATGGTTTGTTTTAATATGTGTTTCTTTATTAAGCGGGTATTCTACTCTAAAGGCCGGCATTTTGGGCGTATTTTGACGGTCAATAAAAAAACCATCATTATGTTAACTATCCTTTATTTTTATATATTTCTATCTTAAGAATTTACAACAAATTTTCAAATATTATATATAATATATATATATATATATATATATATATATATATATATATATATATATATATATATATATATATTATATAAAATATATATATATATATATATATATATATATTATAAAACGCTGTTAAAGTAGAGAAAAAAAAGAACGGGTCCATCTTATCACAATTCCCACCCTTCTGGTAATCTAAGAAATAAAAAAGGTAGATTTTTTGTCAGTACAAATCTCATTATAGCAGGAAAAATGAAAAAATAATTCTCGCAAAATGGCGGTTTCTCTAAAAAGGTAGCTTTTTTTGCGGTTATTTTTGTTATTCTTTAACATTTCCGATTTAAAATAAATAGTAAAAATTAAAGATTCAGTTTTTTTTGTTGATTCCTGCCAAAGTTTTATATTTTTCCAAAACACATATTATGCAAGGCCAAACAGCCCGGATTATTAATAAAAAGTTTTAAGTTAAGTTTTAGGCTGTCTAACAGATAGTGCAATTTATATATAACTTACATTTTTTAATTAACGATTCCTGCTCCATATATTGGACCTTCTTCTACCACAAATTAAATATTTAACGGATTTCTTTTCGCAAGACGAGCAGTCCTTTCTTCTTTTGAGGCAGTCAAAGCTCGAAAATTAAAATGTTTAATTCTAGCTTCATTGTGCTATAAAACACACACACGACACTTAAATAACTATAACTTTTAAAATAATCTAAATTATGAAAAATCCTTTGAAGGAAATATTTTTAAATATCTAAACTATCAAAATATGAAAAAATAATAATTTTTTAAGTTTCTAGACTAGAATGACCCCTTAAAGAGAAAACCACGTAGAATATTTATATTTTTTATTTTGTATAAATTCAGCTTGATTCTGGTCCTATTGATATTTTTAATTTATCTTGTATATTTTCTTCTTCTCATATTTGTCTGTAAAATCAGCTCTCATTCTTTGTAATAACCAAGCAAAGAGTTTTTGGGCAATTTGCCAAAAGTATCATAAGTTATCAATGTTCAGAAACGCTTGAAATCTGAGAGTCAGCTGCATATTCCTTGCGTCATTTCCTTTGCGGTCCTGGCTGTTTTTGCGAAGATTTTCCGGTTGATTTCCGCCCGCCATTTCTTAAGATGACGACGGAAATTTCGGATTTCTCCCTGAATGGATAGGATTCTATTATAATAATTCTTGCCTCGTTTACCTTTATGCGCCGGTTTTAAAGGACATTTAAATTTTGTACTCCAAAATTTTATAGCTAATGAAGAAGTAAGAATACTATTTTTTGTTGTAAATGATTAAAATTTTCAGGTGACTATGTGTACAATATAGGGCGAAAAAAGGAGAATAATAAATTTTATGTAATATCAAAAAAAATCACTAAAACAACCCAACTTTAAATGTGATTATATACAAATTTCATTATATTTAAGTGAATTTTTCAGGACACTGTGGCTTCCTTGTTAGGTGCTCTTTCTAAGAGTTTAATTTCAAAGGAATTTGCACAAGTACACATAGATCTTTTTTATAAGATAATCATAATAAATACATACTTTGCTCATATGAAATAACTATTTTTTTGTTTTAATGACAGAACACGAAGGGTAAATGAAGCCTTAATACTAGGTACTGTGGGTGCTGGGTTTTTAGACAAATAAACCATTTTTTTTCAAGTTATAATGACCACTACCTCTGTACTACCACTCATAAACCTCCGGGTAATTTCATTCAGACGGGACTGACAGTTGACCTTAAAGCCAGAACCACACAAAACATATAAAGTTTTGGTATTAAGTGCAAGAGAGTTGATTTTAGCACTATCGTGTCCTCAGGATTTGTAGCATGGATAAATCAAACAAACTTTGTAATGTATATGTTGCACCCACTTGGCATAGTTGTCCATTTCGTGAACTGGACGTTCAGTTCGTGAAGTGAAACCAGATAGTGTAACAATATTTTATTTCACTATCTGGACAACTTTTATGTCTAGTTCATAAAATAATTATGTATTTTTTCCACTTAGAGACGCGAGACTATATTATTCCATCTGGGCACAAAAATCATCCAGTTCCTGTACTGTATATTTGGCATTTGGCCACTTAATGAAACTATCAGTCGTCGATGTTTTGAATGGCTTGAACATTATATTGAACTACTAAAGCAAAAATGTTTAATATCAAAGATAATTTTTGTACTCTTCTTGATCAACATTACACGGAAAAACTAGCCACAACTAACCAAAAGTATAGTAAATAGATAAATGCCAAATATACAGCACAGGAACTGGATGATTTTTGTGTCCAGATGCTGTATTACCGTCTTGTTTCACCAAGTGGAAAAATGGTATACCTATTGCATGAACCGAACAAAAATATTGTCCAGATGGTAAAATATAATATTATAACACTTTCTGATTCCACTTCGGGAACTGGACATTTAGTTCATGAAATGGACAATTACGCCATGTGAGTGCGACATATACAAATAGAATTCTCTTCTGTCTTTAATAATAAGCGCTTGTGATAATAATAAAATTTAATTTAAATTAAAAATTATTTTGGTCCACTTATACTACTTCATAGAAATAATAAAGTTGGTCAGGTTTCAAATTGAGCTACCCTGTATGTTGTACGGCAATTTTGAATAGGTACTTTTTTATATTTGCTTAAATAAAAAGGTATATGGACATAACGGATCATAAGAGTACTTTATTTTATCAATAACAAAATGGTTAGATTAATTATTTTTATGAACCTTTCATAAGAGGATTTGCATGCATGTCAACACATAAAAAAATTAAATAAATATAAAATAGTAAAAAAATTAATAACTTTCCACCGGATATTTTAACTTTTTTTTGATCCCTGCCAAAATGCAAATGAGTCTAATGGCAGACAACTTTTATTAAAAAAAAAGTATGGCTCGTTAAAACACCGGTTTACTTCATATAAGTATAATTAAGTCAAGTCAGGCGTAGTTAGATGAAGTCTGATAACCAAACAGCACATGCTGTTGTGTGTAGTTCGAATTCCCCGATTAACTGTAGGTTTCGTTTGTAGGGCATTACTCAGGTGTTAGTAGGGGAAGTTCAGAGGTAGTAGTTACTTGTATAACGTCCGTAGTAGCGTTTTTGCCTTTTCTAAAAGATGCTAAGTTAAGTAAACTACTAAAAAAAACAGTTACTCACTGAACAATGTCATTCAATGAGGACTGAACAGGCTAATATTTGTGGCTATCCAGGCATTTAAAATATAATTTTAAAAGTCATTTTGTATAATTTTTCTGGTAGACTCCTAAGGGATGATTTAAAAAAAGAATCGAATTAAATCCAAAGAGATATGTCATAAAATAAACATTTTCTGAATGGACCATTATATTTGTTGGTTTGTTTTAGAAACTGTCTATTTTTTTCGATACGATTTTTTCAAAAACTATTTATGTTTAGAAACCATAAAATAATTTTAAATTATATGAGAAATTTGCAATTTAAGCTAAAAAATACAAAGAGGTATGAATAAACACCCAAAATGCCTAAACAAAAAACTCAGTATTTTGTAAAAATCCAGGATCAGTGTTAATTAAAATAAAAAATTCCCTGAAAGAAAGATTTTCCACTAAAAATAATTACGAAGTCCTGTTTAGAGAAACGTATCAAAAAGATAACACGGTTTCAAAAACAAATCAATAAATAAATAACCCTTTATAGTAAGAAATTATTAAATAACTAGATGAAAAGCCTGTCTCCGCCAAGCGAGAGACAATATTAAGTAGCCTCTGTCTCCGTAAGACGCCTTCCGTACGGCTAACGGTAAAAAAACACTTTTTTGCTCCTATTTTTGTCCCTGGGGCGAAATTCAAAAAACGGGCTTCGTTAGGTTCTACCCACTGCTAAAGACTACGACTGTGCCAAATTTCATGATTTTAGCTCAAGTCATGACTTCAGAATCACGTGGACAGACAAATAAATATATATACCTACCTACAGATAAATATATCCACATTAGTAAATTATATATATGGATATTTCGATTATAAAGTAAAAATACAAGAAACGGAATGTTTACATTGTTTAAATACGAAAAAAAACAAATATGGCCCTGTTAAGACCTCGTGGATAACTCTGTACCTAGTACTTATATTTTATGCAAAAAATCCTAAAAAATTAAAAATGTATGTCCCTCTGCTAAATTTTATATTAAAATTATACCACCATATATCAAACCTTCTTAAAAGCTTCGACTTATAAACTTGCGCCCTCCTATTGGTATAAATTACAAATCATAAATCATTATTTAAATTAAATATAATATGAGTCCTTTTCTGAATATTAATAATTATTTTTTTAATCCAGCTAGGATATTGTCAATACTTCAATAAAGTTTTAATTTCAATTAAAACTCTATATTGTGCTTATGCAAATAATTTTAGGGCTTCATCACAATTAGATCACTTGCAGTCATTGACGTATGATTGACATTTTCAAGTAAGATGTAACCGACCATGGGAACAATTTCATTATTGCTTTGTCAATATCATCGGCTAAAATGGAAATGAGTTTCTTCTAAAAAAATATGGTTCCTATTTTTTTTAATGACGGATCGTTCAATCGTTTTTTATAATAATTGTGACTAAAACGTTAAAAATATTTCTAGCATCATACAAATCAAAAATTCAAAAGAAGACCCACAAAAAACCAAAGGAACAAGATTATCAAGTATAACAGATATTAGGTCACGTCTAAAGTAACATGTTTGTCCACAGTGGAGATTGACACCCTAAATAGCCAGATCTGGATCCTCGTGACACATTTTTGATATGTTTTGTATTCCCAATTATGACATAAAGAAAATATACACTTCTAGGGTCACTTTCTGACCTTTTCTTGTGTGTAGGGACGTACATATGAATATGTTTATAACGTTCTTGATTCATATTGAGGGGTGTAAATAAGATGATTAAAAGAAAAAAGAAATTATTTGTTATAAGAGCCTATTTTATTATTTAGAACGGTTTTTAAATGTTAATACTTTTAAGTTTGTTAAAAAATAGGAAATCTTATTGTACCCAATTGATCTTTTTGATACTGTTTTAAAATGTGTAGTAATCGAGGTATTTTAAATAAACTTTTATAATACACTCTTAATTAAGATTAATTAGATACAATTAGTCGATTACTAAAATGTAAGAAATACTACTACTCAGATACACAAATTGACAGACAAACGCAAATATAAAACTATTTTTTTGTAATCTAGAAACTTAAAGACTTGCAAACATCTTACAGCGCCAATATTTTTGCGAATTCATAACAAGCGCAGTGATTTTTTTTTTTAAATATAATTAAAAAGTTTTAATTTAGAGGAAATATAACTATTCTAAAAAATGTTTTGTGTTGCTTTTATTGCTTTTTATACATATAATTAAAAAAAACACTAAATTTTTCAAGAAATTGTCAGAAAAAAATAGATATACTTTTAATTCTCCAGTTTAACATTAATGTAAATAATATTAAACAATTCCATTACTAAAACTTTTGACTTCCATTTTCTTTAACAAATAAACACAATGGAAGTAAAGATTTTTAGTAGTATTGAAGCCATCGCATTGTCTAAAAACTTTAAGGATACATCAAAAATGCCCAGAGCATATATGTGATTTTGGAATAAAATTTTTACTTTTAAAAATACTGCTAATGGTATAAAATCATTATTTAATGTGATATAGAATTAAGTAATTAAAATTAGCTTTATGTATACCAGATAGCAAGAGTAAAAATTAGAATTTTCCAAACCTTTTATATTTAAAATAAATCCGTATAAATGTACTTGTAAGTATACTTTCTAAACTTGTATTATATTCTGTAACTATACAATATCCCAAAATCAAACATACATATAGTAATATCGTAATATGGTAGCAGATGTCACATACATTCGACACACACAAATATGGTCAGAACTTCGAATGTAACATTTCGTAAACAGTCACATAAAGGTCAATCCCATATTGTTTCTCTGATTTATTTTATTTCTGATATTGGCTTGCGAGAATACTTTTCTTTTCGGATTATCGGCGAATTTATTATTTTGACATTTATACCGGAATTATTTTTAAAGTATCATTAACTGTAACGTTAATAAAACTGTCAAAATTAAACATCCTGTATAGTATACTTTTTTGTTAAAAATACCACAATATAAAAAATGTTAACGTATGTAAGTTAATTTATAAATGTACTAGATTAATGTGCAACAGAAACCAACTGGTGTCTACGCTAGTTTGGTACACAACAACATAAAAAGTCGGGTTGGCGGCAACATTCTGGACGAGAGAACAGACCAGATGACTCCTCAATACTCATTTAACAAAAACTTTGAGGTAAAAATTGCAAATCGAAGGAAATGGCAGCAACCCGATCTCCCCGGCACGGTTGGAGACATCATCTGGTATACGAAAGGTTCCAAAACCGAGCAGGGAACTTGAGCGGCGGTGTACAGTGAAATGAGGAAATCACAATTCTCCATTCCACTAGGAACACACAGTTCTGTATTTCAAACGCAAATATATGCTTTACTGCACTGTGCAAAAGAAAATAACAGGAGGGCTTATAAAAACAAGCGGATCTGCTTAATAACAGACAGCCAAGCGTCACTAGGGGCACTAGTAAACCCCAAGGTAACGTCCAAGCTGACATGGGAATGCCAAAAAGAACTGGAAGTCCTGGGAGAACGCAACAGAGCAACTCTCTTGTGGGTACCAGGACGTTCGGGGATAGAAGGCAACGAATCCACATCCACACCATACTTTGGGCCAGAACCTGCCCTTGGAGTGACCAAAACCACAGCACGAGGGCAAACCAGGGAATGGATACGAAACAAACACGAAGAATACTGGGGAAATCTCAGTAGAATAAGACATGGAAAAAGCTTCATAAGAGGTCCATCCAAAAGAACGAAGGAAGAACTACTCAGGCAAAGTAGGAAAAGACTTCGCATAACAGTAGGGTTGCTAATAGGGCATGATAACCTAAGAGGACACCTACACAAGATAGGCTCATACAATGGGGATCCAAGGTGCAGAATGTACGACGAGGGGGAAGAAACAGCCTACCATATCCTGTGCGAATGTGAAGCATTGAATCACAAAAGACAGGCAATATTTAGTTAACCGGAAATGAGCCCACAGGAATATATCAACCAACAAGTCTAGGGGCTATACAGACTTGGAGAAGGAACAAGACTAATGGGAGGATTGGTATAAAAGATAATGGGAGATTAGGCACAAAAAGCCCAAGAGGCTGCGCTGCCTCCGGTAGTTAATCAAGACGGCTCCCAGGGAAGAAGAAGAACGTGCAAATTACCCCGGCGAGGCAAATATCCTCTGGCAAGTAAAACAGAGCCTTAAGAAAATAATCATACCTACACCATTGATAACTTTTTAAGTAACAAAAAACGTTTCGAGATAAATGTCTATATTGTGTAAAAGTTGTAAAAAAAATAATCTTGAATATAGAATATGTAGCGTTCACGGAAACTTTAAGCAGTGATTATTAACTGAAATAAAATCCATTGGCTTTTGCGACGCTACTAATGCGTTATTATTTTTTCAAATTATTTTTTACTGAGTAATAAAAGGGTACATAAAAACATTTAAAATTATCTTAAAAAAATTACCGCTAAGAAAAACCGTTAAATACAAAAAGAATAATACTAAAACAAATTGATTTAAAAAATAATAATAAAATCTTGGAAAACGAGGCAGATATTTAAAGTCTGAAGAACTGTTTTTTTTAAGGGCTACTGAATAACACTCTATAATTAAAAAACAAAACATATTTTTGTCTGGATCGTTGTTTTTGACAACTTTTTTCTAAAAAAAGACACCCCTTTTACACCCTGCAAAAAAAAACAAGATATACTTTTAAAAAATTGCAGCAGCTATCTTTTTCCAAAAAAGTTTGCCTCCAAAACAGTGAAAAAGCCCCATCTTGTATTTTTAATTTTTGAAAAGTTATTACGATTTGAAATTTACCAAAAATATTTAAAGTTGCAGTCGAATTAAGAAGCAGTTTATTTACAACCAGTTTTCTAAAAAGTATTTTTTTTAACTATAAGCCTCTCTTTTTCAAAAATAATTTTAAAAAAATATATCCCCCTTAAAATTCCGAATGTGCAAAGATGTTTTAATAATCATGCAACAGATGTATCCATCAAGTAAAAATAACATTATTTGAAAACTAACGCCCTTTCTTAAAACATCATTTTTCCCGAGAAACGTCCCAATTCCTCCTTTTCAATTGTGAAATCACGTCCTTCCTAATCGGGTTATTAACACCCGACAGCTCACGAATATCGGAAGCTTTGGCAGTTTTTCTAAGCTCTTGATCGATTTTCGTACGCCTATTTCGCATCACTTTTGTTAGAAGTGTCGAAAAGTAGTCAAATCTACCGTCCTGGTCAGGTAATTTTTATTCATTCAAAGATTACATCTTAAGGGATGGTTCTTCTTGTAAAAAGTCTCCGTAGGAGAATATTTATTATAACTTTATTACTTGTTTTTTGGGGTTTTTCGGTCATTTTTGAAATAAAAATCAATGTTTAATTGACGTTTCGGTTTATTTAGTTAAACCATCATCAGAATATCTAAAAATATTTTTCTATTATTGTATTTAATTAACATGATGAATTTTGAGAAAAGTATGATTGTATATAATTTGTAAAGTAAACACTTACCAACTATATTGTAAAAATTACAAGCACTAGATAACATTCTACTACATTTTTGTTCGGTGGTTGATATAATACTGAAATTTTTATCTTTTTAAAAACTATGAACCAAACATTGGCATTACCTAGGTTAATTTATACAGAATTGTTTTATTGGGGTGCAAAAATCTGGGTTTTTCCTTTTATTATTTCTATTGCAACAATAAATTGTTGTTAATGGAGCTTAGACCCTCCGTGTCTGTTCTGAAATTTACGGTATTGTGTATTTTTTTAATGTGTATCATTTCTTTAATGTTCCTTTTTTTATTATTACTTTCAAATTCCAAAATATTAACATTGTCAAAGTCAAAATTATGCAAGTTATCAAGTGCATGATTTGACAGGGCTGTGTGGTTACTGTTAGGATATCTTATGCTTTTTTGATGTTCTTTAACTCTGTTTTTTAAGTATTGTCTTGTTTGGCCAATATATGTTTTTGTGCAATCACGGCAGTCGATTTTGTATATTAAATTTGTTTGATTAGGGTTTTCGATTGTAGGTTTAAGTTTTGTAAATACATTTTTAGAATTGTTGTTAGGTTTTTCTGCAATTTGTATTTTGTAAGGTTTAAGAACATGTTTAATTTTTGTGTTATATCAGGGACGTATGGAAGGGAAATATATTTTTTATTTTCAGATGTATTTTCACTGTCTTTGTTAGAATTGTAAATTTTATTTATTCGTGCTTTAATGATCGGTTCAGTAAATTTAGTTGGATAGTTATTATTTTTTAGGATTTCCCGAACTTTTTTCAAATTGTTTGGTCTATGATTTCCACTGGATAACTTTACAGCTCTGTCAACCAATGAATTTACTACACTTCTTTTATACTTAATTGGACATTTTGAATTAAAATTTAAATATCTACCAGACCATACCTGTTTTGTAAACCAATTTGTTTTTATTTTTCCATCATCTTGGTAATGTATAGTAAGATCTAGAAAATTTATTGATTTATTGTTTTCTGTTTCATGTGTGAACTGTATTTAAGAAAAGAGTTAAATTTATTTAATGTATATTGAAGTTTATTTTGTGGAATACAAAGAATGCAATCATCAACAAAACGTTTGAAGAAGTGTGGCTTATAATTTAGGGATTTAATGATGTTTGTTTCCAAATTCTCCATTACAAGATTTGCAATGGTGGCCGAAATTGGGAGCCCATTGCGACGCCATATATTTGTGAATAAATTTTTTTTGATATTGAAAAATGTTGATGACAAACATAGTTTTGTTGCTTCAATGAATTCATTTTTTGGTATTGTTGTGTTATTTTTTATTTCATCCCATTTTTTTATAATGGTGTTAATTGCTAGGTCTATGGGAATATTTGTGTATAAAGATACTACGTCAAAAGAAACCAGTATATGATTTTCAGGTATTATCTGATTTTTATAAAATTATGAAAATCCCAGGAATCTTTATGTGATATTGAGTTTTTCCGAGAATGTTTGCAAGTATGATACTTAGAAAGATTATAGGTAGCTGAGCCGACGGTACTAACAATTGGTCGTAAGGGTATATTATTTTTGTGTAATTTAGGTAATCCATATATATATGGAGGGTGGCCATTATGAGAGATTAGTTTATTTTTTATTGTTTTTTCTATATATTTCTTTTTAACCAATTGTTAACTATTGTATTAATTTTGGTTTGTATTTTATTAGTTAAGTCTGATGATTCTTTTTTATAAGTTTGGCTGTCATTTAACAAATCTAACATCTTTTTATTATAGTCTTCTTTATCCATTATAACTGTTTTGTTACTTTTGTCTGCAGAAAGAATGTATAAATTTTGATTTTTACTTAAGAATTGTTTGGTTTCTTTAAAAAAATTAATTGATTTTTTAATGTTTTACTAGAGTTTTTTATTTTATTTTTATAATTTGTTAATATGTTTGTGATTTTGTTTCGAATTAATTCCTTTTCATTTTGATTTAGGGATTCAATGCCACATTCGATATTTGCAATTGTGTTTTCGAAAAAGTTTGATTGTATGTTGTTATTAAAAGAAAATTTTGGTCCAAGAGAGAGTATATACAGATTTTTGCACCCCAATAAAACAATTCTGTATAAATTAACCTAGGTAATGCCAATGTTTGGTTCATAGTTTTTAAAAAGATAAAAATTTCAGTATTATATCAACCACCGAACAAAAATGTAGTAGAATGTTATCTAGTGCTTGTAATTTTTACAATATAGTTGGTAAGTGTTTACTTTACAAATTATATACAATCATACTTTTTCAAAATTCATCATGTTAATTAAATACAATAATAGAAAAATATTTTTAGATATTCTGATGATGGTTTAACTAAATAAACCGAAACGTCAATTAAACATTGATTTTTATTTAAAAAATGACCGAAAAACCCCAAAAAACAAGTAATAAAGTTTAATATTGTAAACGGTCAAGAAAAACAAAACCAAATTTATTATAACGTAATTCTTTACAAAAACTTACACTTTTAATGACCTTTATTTTATTGCAAAGGTAAGCTTTATATAGCGAAATATTTAATATTTTGATGATAACGATACACCCATATTTGTCAAGGCGTATTGTAGAGAGAACACTACAAATTACAGATATTTGTGCTGACTTCGCTAAAGAATGCAGCAAAACATCTCTGCGATTTATATTTGTTATCCATTCGAATGATCTGCACTTTGGAAAACGAAAAACATAATATAACTACGCCTATCCTGGTTTTTCTAAATACACCTGGACCCTTGGTAATCCGGCTCATGTCTATAATCCGGCGCCCCCTGTAATCCGACATTTTTATAAGACGTACATTTACGGCAAATATTCGTTAATTTGTGTTTGAATAGGTCGTAGCTAGTTCGCGCCACCACAAATTTTAATTAATTATCATTATTATGTTTAGTTATATTTTTTTCTGAGTGCTATAGCATTATTGACCATAATTCTATAATAAACTCGATGCCTTCTATTATGTTATTTAATTAACTAAATTCCACATTGTATGTTTTGTGGTAGAGTATTATTATTTGATATGTAATTTGTCGGATAACAAGGTACTCTTTTTCAACTCCTTTTCGGACTACAGGGGATCTGTGACAGTACTCCCTAATCCGACAAATTCTTTAATTCGACATCGTCTTGCAAATCGTTTGTCGGATTACCGTGGATCAGCTGTACATCCTTATAACTATTTTTTATTGTATGTGGTTTTAGCATTCACAGAAAGTTCCCAGTTAAAACCTGTTTTATAATTTTTGTAAATAAAATCCAGATGAATTAAAAATTATTTAGTTTAAAGAAAAAAAATATATTTTTGCATCAATGTACGAGTATTCTTTGCACAAAAAATATTTCTTTTATTAAAATAATTGCTTTTTGATTTTGCAAAAACATAGTTTCCAAATTTACTGAAAAAGTGATCTGTATATATATATATATATATATATATATATATATATATATATATATATATATATATATATATATATATATATATATATATATATATATATGTATATATATATATATATATATATATATATATATATATATATATATATATATATATATATATATATATATATATAATGGTAGAAGTTTATTGCAAGGCACATTATTTATTGGTTTTTTCAAACGCAAGTATTTAAAATATAATTAAAATTAAAACAGAATTTAAACAGAACATCACACAATATTTTTACAGTTAAAAGATTAGTGTAAAACATGAAACAAATTACAATTTTAAAATCAACATTTAAAAAGTTCTAACTTAACACAAAATTAGGTACATAATAAACTTAATTTAAACAGGATGCCTACTTTGGAGTTCTGATACATTTTTTTAACTAAAAGAATTTTGAATCTATGTCTGGTGGATTTATTTTTTATTTTATTGATATTTTTTTAAATAAATAAAAGTAAATAATTCAAAATTCTTTTAGGTATAAAAATGTATCAGAACTCCAAGGTAGGCATCCTGTTTAAATTAAGTTTATTATGTACCTGATTTCGTGTTAAGTTAGAACTTTTTAAATGTTGATTTTAAAATTGTAATTCGTTTCATGTTTTACACTAATCTTTTAACTGTAAAAATATTGTGTGATGTTCTGTTTTAATTCTGTTTTAATTTTAATTCTATTTTTTAAATACTTGCGCTTGAAAAAACACAATAAATAATGTGCGAAACGTTGCAATACATTTCTACCATTTGCTTTATTAACCATTAACCTATTCCCAAGAATAAAAGGAAATTTTATATATATATATATATATATATATATATATATATATATATATATATATATATATATGTATATGTATATATATATATATATATATATATATATATATATATATATATATATATATATATATATATATATATATATATATATATATATATATATATATATATATATATATATATATATATATATATATATATATATTATTGTCATCTAAATCTTTTTTAATTGTCTAAGCATTAGCGTGGATTAGCTTGTTTTTGTCTTGTCTACAATAGGAAGTAATGTTTTTGATAAGATGCAAAGTGTTTTTTTGTCGTTTTAAATTTACTATGAAATGCGCTATAGTTCCGGGTTTGTAAAATTTAAATAGATAAGTTTGGTATTATTGATTAGATAGTGTATACTAAATTCGTCAACTTTATCAGTTCAGAAATCCGGGTAAAATTAATTGTACGTTCCTGTACTTGTTTTTATTTATTATTTATATTATATTATAATTTTATATATAACATAAAGAAGGAACAAAAATAATAAAATACAAGGGAAATAGTAAATTAATATAGGTAGAGATCGAACGCTGTTAGAACAACACCGATACGTCACGGTTTTATACGGATTTGCCATATGAGACCGTGACGTATCGGTGTTGTTCTTACAGCGTTCGATCTCTATCTTGAAATTTAAAAGAATATCCATATATTTTTTTGTAATGTAAAAGTAGACTTTTAAGAAGTCAGTTTCAGTTTTGAGACTTTTTACGAAGAGCAAAATGCACCCCAAAGTATTCTTTGTATTAAAAAAATATTTTTTTATATTTGTAATAGGATTTGCTTAAAAATTATTGTCAACTTTTTTTTAAATGACAAAAACTATGTTTTTACCAAGTACCAAAAAATAAGGGTATGAATTAAACATTTTTATATGATCTTTAAATTAAATAAACTAAATCGTGAACAAAACAAGGATTAGTATTTCTGTAAGAAGGATTATTATTATTGTTAAAATATTATTATTATTTTTTTTTTATTTAAAACGAGTTTTGTTTGTTACACCGAATAACACCTAAAAAGATTTACTTAAATAAAATTAATATCGTGCATCTGTGAACTGTCCAGAATACAAATTGTCTCTCCAAATGTTACCCTAAAATTGCAATTATAAAGTTTAACGACTGTCCATTTGGGCACTATGTTTTTACTTTATTCAATTTATATCTTTCATCAGCAAACAACCTCTTTATTATCGTAAAAAATGTAATTTTATTATTTAATAAGCTTAATTAGCTAAAAAAACAATATCACATTTACCTGGACAAAACAGCTTTATTTAAATATTATTATTTTTTTAAATTTTGCTTTAATTACATGCTGATATTCAAAATTTGGTTATAATATATTTTTTATAATTTTTTTTTCTTCCTACCCTTTTTTTGTGAAAATAAATGATAAAAATGTGCAAATTTATGTATTTTTTTCGAGAACCTGTGTAGTATAAAATAGAATTTTACGTATTATTATTATTACCTGTTTCGTTAATAAATTTATGAGTAATACCAGCGATTTCTAGATTTATATCGCTGATAATTACCAAACTTATACAATTCATTGATTTCAAGCATATACTACTAGGGGCAGCCTTGCCGCTCGGCAACAAGCGTGCGAGAGTGAAAGAAAATAGCAGTATAACCTTTCTCTGTCGCTCCACGTGCTTGATTGATCTGCAGGACGAGGTATTTACTCCGCTCTGGGTGCTGATTGGTAAGCAGGGTACACACCTCTTCTCGCCGACCAATCAGCGAAAAAGAAATGCTATTTTTCTTTCTCCTTAGCATGGTTGTGCCCACGCCAGAGCGACAAGGCTACCTCTAGTAGTATATGCTTGAGGATCATTGATTACCATTTCAGTTAAGCGTCTGAATATTTCAAACTTTTGGCGCCACCTGGCAATCGTTCATGCTTACTAAAAACATGTTATATTAAGCGCACCTGTCCAGGTGAAACACGCACCTTACTCAGGTGAAGAAAAAGTTTTGGAGCTTTCGTGTAGATGGCGCCACGCTGCCTTTATATTTATTATTTGCTAATATACCATATTATGTGCCTCTAAAGCTCTAAAATATGAAAGATGTTTAATTCTACAGTTTTAAATACGGAAAACAATTGACTTAAAAACAAAATTAAAAGTGAATGCCTCTTTTGCAGCAATTTCAGATATTACGGAAAAAAGTAAATATGTTTTAAAGTATTTTTTAAATGTCCTCAAAGTATTTTATTGAATGAACTTGTTATTGTCCTGTTATTGTTTGTATATTCCTAATGTAGTAATTTAATTTAATCGTTTCTTACTTTATAATAAATTTATTAAGTGTTCTTTGATTTTATTAAAAGCATTTTAAGGATGTCCTATATTTATGCAATATTGCCCATCAATTGCAGATATTTTGATTTAGATAATATATAATATACATTAAATGTTTAAAATAATTGTTTCCTGTCTCTTAACACAATATATAAAGGGCGTTAAATAAAAATGTTAAATAATTTGCTTTAAGTTTGTAGTGAAAAAAAATTTCTAAAATTCGGACGTTTTTTTTTATAATGCAGAAAACTTTACAGTGACCAGGGTAGTCACTATTAAATTTTTTGTGTTATGAAAAAATACGTTCGAATTCCTTGAATATTTTTCTACTACAAAATTAAAGCAAATTATTTAACATTTTTATTTAATATCCTTCATATATTGTGTGAAGAGATAAGAATAATTATTTTTTTAAAATTAATTATTTTAAATTTACTTTCCATATGCTTGTTTTAAAATAATTTAAAAGAAAGTTACAAATTATTTAATATTAATATTCTTGTTAAAATCACCCAATGGTACAAAACTAGAAAATAGGCACTTAATAAAGCATGTGCAATTTTAACTTTTCAGTAGGTAGTTTATAATTTAGAAGTTTAAATACACACGTTTTAACATAATAATTCATAATATATATAATATGTACGTTTTAACATAATTATTCATAATAGGTATATTCTGCAAGCCACTGGCTTTAAACAGAAAATCATGACATCAATTAAACCCTCAAAGGGAGAAAACAAGCACAAGAGGCTTCCGACACCCTTAGTGCGTCAAAAATGACCCTTCAGCCGTCCTTAATGGGCTGATTCTTAATCCTGCTGTCATTATGCCCCGCTAGCAGGACATAAAAGCGAAATTTTGCCGGAATTTGCGGTTTTGCAACTGAATATAATCCAGAAATATTGGCTTAGTTTACAACAATTTAATGGCTTTGAAGCGTACAAACAAGGAATAAAAATTGCAGAAAAACTTTTTATTTTATAGAAGATAGAAAACATATAGGGTTTGAGAAAAAGATTAAAATAAAATAGGTGTTCTTCGTATATCGTAAATAACAGTCATTATTAAGTTTTAGTTTGCTAAAATGGATCAATATTTGTTTTTTTTAAACCTTTTTACCTTTACTTGCTTTATAACATTTTTTTGTCATAATTTTAGTACTTTTTTTAAATAATAAAGTATTATATTGGATATACTGCCAACCATTTAAAAATAATCAGTGAAGCGGAAAATGTATCGTTGAGTATGTTACAAATATTGGGTTACAAGTTATAAAAAATATTAATGTCCGACTGGTATATTATTTGACAAATAATAATATTATGTCAAAGACAGTTAAATACGAAATATTACCCTAGGGCGTTATTAAAAAATATAACGCCCTAGGGCCTACAAATTTACCAATAAATAAACAATAAATTATCTTCATTTAAGCATGTATTACGAAAATACAAACATACTTACACAATATACTTATCATAATAAAAATTATTTTTTAAAGTAAAACGTACAATTTTCAAACTGACCGGAAAATACCACATTTCCATGTGTTACTTGAAGTAATACTTTTCCCAACTACAAGGGAAGCATTAGCCAATTTGGAGCTTTCACTATCATCCACGTACCCTCGTGCTACCGAAAAACTCTTCCAGCCTCCTCTAACCTCATTAAGCTCTCGGAACTACCTCCCGCATCAGAATGAATTGTAAACAATGACCTATGTACGCCTAAGCATCAAGTAAACCCAAATATGCAGCAATCTTAAAGGGTATATTTCCAAATGTATTTTTACCTATAGGCTGCACAGTACATAGTTCATCTCGATAGCACAAAAAAACCTATTAATAGGTGCACTTTTAGGTCGCAAAGACACATAGTCCCGAATTAACTTTGTTGCGCACATTTCACTGTCATCAATAACCAAAAAGCTCCTTGCTTGTCCATTTTTACTTTGTGGAATGTCAATAAATATATGCTGACCCATATCACGCACATCGGAAAACTTCATTTTCACAAGCTCGTCTCTTCTACAATCTCCGAATACACCTATCACTAATGCAACTTTATCTTCCAAATATTTTTCAGTCGGCCGGCGCTTCTTTCAAAAAAGTTATTACTTGTTCGCGAGTCAGAACCTTCGACTTTTTAGGCTGATAATTTCTCCCAAGTTGCTTTAGGAATTGTTGCAGAGAAATCAACTTTTCATTACTTCTTATGAACTATTAATTCTTTACGTAACATTGAAAACTTTGTCAAAGGGAATTTGGAGAATATGACTCTGACAAATCTTGAAAATAAGCCATCAAAACGGTTTCGTCCACACGGTCCACGCAGTGTTCCGTCAGCCAGGCCTCAAAATGAAAATATTCTTTCTCGTAAATCCGCCTAGTTTTTTCTGGCACAAGCGCATGCTCAGCTTTAGCAGCTTTCACTAAAATATCTTGGGGAGATGGGTATTTTCCACTACTTCGGACATTTTTATGCCTCAATCGCAAAATTATTTTTTATGTGCTGTCTTATTGACAAATAACTTACAACCATGGTTACCACAATTACGTTTTGAGAATTTTTTCAGGTAAATGCTAGTACTTGATTTGGTTTAAACTAATACATTCAAAATTCATTCAAATTTTTCTCATATAAAGAATATTTAGTCGGACATTAAACGTTAAAGGCACCACGGGTATTAAGGATAATACCCTTGATACCTTAATAACTATTATTGGTAATTTTAAAAAATACCTCAATAGTTGGATTTGCATTATAAAATATGTAATTAATAATTTCACAAACCCGTGTTAATACATTTTTTTGCTCCATATTGTTTATAACAACATAATTTTGAAACTGCTTAATACATAATACATTTTGACTTAGCTAATGTTATCTCTTTAATCATATAACAAAGATAATATGAATAACTTAAAACCTAATAGGACCGAATCAAAACTCGATTTTTGTGTGTGGGATTAATTAAATTAACATCCAGTGCAAAATAAAATGTAATTTGTTTCCTTTATTTGTTGTTAACGCACTTATAGGTGTTACATAACAGCAAAGACATCAGTCCACTAAGATATGCTAATCGATCTGTATATCGATAAGTCGTTCGTACTACTTTTCATTTATTACACTTTCTATCTATATTTTAGCAAAATAGTTGTTTTTCAACATTTATTTTATTACAACAGGCTCGTATTCTAACCGCTTCATAGCCTATTTTAATTTATTTAATTATTATTTTATTATTAATTACCGCTTTGAAATTAATTGGCGTTTTCTGTAATTGGTCTTTGGAATAACTGATCAAGTTCTTTTTTATTCGAACAGAAAACATTTTGATTTACTATTTATAGAAGAGAAGGGAGTAGACATAGGTGGACTGTAATGGTAATTAGTAACTGGATTTTACGGATCGGAGAAAAATCCGAGATTGTAGAGTGCTACTGTTAGAAAATACTATGGTAAACAGATGTCAGATAGTGTTGAGAGTAAAAATAATAGTATAGAGGAAAAAATGTATATTATAAATTTAAGCTTCCTCACACTCCTTTCCGTGAGATCAACGAAGTTAAGCGACGTCGGGTAGTAAATATTCATCACAACGGCAACACTGGTACCTGGAAACTTCATTATGATAATCTTTTTGACAAAAAGGTTACCCTAAATACTTTAATATGGTTCTATTGATTACATTGCAAATTTAACAAAAAATTTTCCTACATTTTAATTAAGAAGGCTTCATGTAAGTTTTCTTGGATTGTCCTAAAGACAAAAAGATATGGTCAAAAGTTTTAAAAAATTGTGTTTTTCCTAAATTTCTTAGAAACGTGCTAAATGGTTTTATTTTTTATGTTTATATTCGAACAATATAAAATAACATTTTCCAGTGGTATAGTGGTCGGTTACAGAAAAGTAAGCGCTCATAAAAATGGCATAATTAGCATTTATTCTGGGTTTTTTACCATTAACACTTTGACATTTCAGATATTTTCATTCGGTGTGTATTCAGATTCTTTTTAAACATCTTTCGTTAGATGAGCCGTTTGACAGAAAAAGATATGGTCAATTACCTGCGAATATTTATTAAATATCATAAAAAATAGGTTATAAAATATTTTTATCAATTAAATATCAAAAAAAATAAGTAATAAATAAACCTTATAGGTTAAAAAATTTGGTATAGATATAAAAATACTAAAGCAAATGTGCAAAATGACCGGCATTTAAGATTTTTAAAAAACAGGATTGGACTTTGCCTAATATTTTAGGATTAAGGAGAAGGTTATCAGCATATCAATTGTGCGCAAATAAAACTCGGCGATTGTGTACTGGAGTTTTGTAACCTTCTCTTTTAAAAGATTCTGACAAAAAAAGTCGCACATATTTAAGTCTGGAGCATAGAGTGACCATTTAACTGGTGCATCATTTGCCCTTAAGCTCAATTGGCTGTGGATATAAGTTATGTAAATATTGCCGAACGGCATCAGCAAAATTGGGTAGGGCACCATCATACATACATAATATATTCTAGTTGTTGGCGTAATATCCCTACCCTTAAAGTCCCTTAAAACTGCTCAACAAAATTCTCCAGACAATTATTTTTAAATGTAACGTGTTTCGTTTTCTCTAAACTAAGCTGCACCAAGATAAAACAAACTTTATGTCTTAAAAATTGGCTTAGATAAAAAAGTATTTTTACAAGAAACAATAATATTGGATGATTTGTTTTGGTTGTTACCAAACTTCTCTTACTTTTTGTATAATTCTAATAAACTACTTCAAGTCTAATAAACATATTTGTATATTTATGCTAGTATATTATAATTAAATATGATTTACATTTTTTGAAAAAATAAACTTCAAAAAAAAGTTTGCTGCTGAATATGCAAAATTCTATAACTACCAAGGCCCACAGCATTCTATGTGGGATTGGTTTCATTACTTTCGAAGTTAATGTGATTAAAATTAAGCTCATGTATTTTAATATTCTGTATTATTTATAGATAATGCGTTAGTTTCTTATTGTGGGTGTCTAGTGAATATTAAGAAGTTATGGTTATGATTATCGATTTTGGGTTTAAAAACTTAACTGTCTTAACTGTTTCGGCAAATATGTTACCTGCTTTTTGATGATTATACTATATCATTACTGCTAAAAGTATTATAATGTTTACATGCAAATGAAAATTAAATGCAATTTCGATCAAAATTTAAAAAATATATTTTATTTCAAAAAATACATTTGCTAAACCTAAAATTTCTTATAATTTCATGCATGTAAAAAGTATAATATATGTCAAAAATATAATATTTGTCAAACATGACATCTGTCAAGATATGGTACAGTTTTATTTAACAAAGACCAAATATGGTCATCATAGTTAAAAAAATAATAGTCCAGTAAATGAAGGGACAAAGCTGTAAATAAATCTGTACAGTTTTCCCTTGTGGCGCAATTCTTAGGTCTTTGGGGATGCTTTCAAGCGAAAAAAAGTTTATCGACATTAACAGGTGGGAAAGAGCTGTAAATGGCTCTAGGCCCGAAAAATGGGTTTCTCGCTAATATCTGCCAAATATGCGAATTGGAGAACTTTTGTCTTAACAAAAAATGAAGATCGCCGTGTAGTCTACAAAAATGGTCCTTATAAAAGTCCCCTCATTTCAGCTGCCGCTCTACCGCTAGAATGCCGCTATATTCATGGATTCACTTATAAGCGGCGTACAAATTGTTCCATAACTCGGACAATAATTTACATTTTTTAATCATTTAAAGTTTATTGGAATAGGAAAGCCCGTACCTATCATTGCATATAAGTTTGGGTCCATACTGATTTTTCTAGAATATTAAAAAAAAAGAGGTCATGGTATTTTTTGCAATATTTTGAGAGTATCCCATTAATTTATGATATTTAAAAAAATGGTTAGTTATTAACGTTTCTTTTTTATAAGGAGACCTTAGTAAGTGTTCATCTTTTTTTGCGTTTGATAAAAAATTGTTTTGCCCATCTGCATTTTTAAGCCGTTTAGCCACATCTATCTAGTGTGAAATGTTATGGATTTTTCGACGGCCGTTTTTGCGAAAAATATTGGTGTTGCAAAAAATATTGGTGTTGCGAAAAAAATGATAAAGATCATTTTTGTAGATTTCGAGGTGATCTTCATTTTTTATCTAACAGATTTTCGCAGAAAACTCATTTTTGGAACTTTGGAGGGCCATTTTCAGCTGGTTCCCACGTCGGAATCGTGATAAACTTTTTCTCGCTCAAAAGCATCCGCGAAGACCTAAGAATCGGGCCACAAATAAAAACTGTACAGATTTATTTACAGCTTTGGGTACTTTCAGGTCTTCAGTTACTGGACTATAAATGAAATAGTTATCTGATGCTTGGTTTTTTATATAATTCTGAAAAACACTTCAGAAAATGAATTAACTGATTTAAATAAAAATAATGTTGTTTTACCTTTTTGTACTAACAAAATTTATTTATTTTATTTAAGAAATTTGCTCTACATTAGAAAATAAAAAAGGTAACAATAAACACCATAAATGACAAAACATAAAATATATGTCCGAAAGCCCTAAAGATTCGTAAGAGTGGCTCACAATTGCCACGAAATTATCTGCCACGCGTTTACTCTTTTCTAACCACTAATTTGGCTTTTTACAAAATAAAAAGATCTTTAAAAGCTCGTGCGTAATACTGGGGTTCTTTTTCAAGCATGACGTTAGGGAATTCACAAACTTCAGAATGCAGCCTTTTAAATTTAATTTTTATGTTTGGCGATCAGCTTCAGTGAGCTTTTTGGCCCTATTGTGATGATATATTTTAAATTATATTTTTAAGTTTATACGTATGGATTTGAATGACTACCTCAGACAAACGAATATATGAAAAGACTTTAAAAACTTGTAAAATCTACAATATTTTCTCATTCTAGAAAATAAAACAAATACCTTTGTTTCCTATCACTGTATTTTTATTATTATTAACCAATTACCATGTCTCCTTAAGGTCTTTTCATCAAAAGAACTATCTTTCCGTGTCTTAAAATATACCGATCTCTTAGCATTAAGGCTAAGTACGTAGTAATACGTAAGTAGTCATTAATTTACCGTGCCTAAAAAAATCCTTACGGTGTCCAGTATTTTGCCTTTGCCGCGATGAATTACCATTTTTTGTCAAATTCGCATAGCTAAGAAACATAGGATTTAAATCCGATTGGACGAATTGCATGGAACCTAGTACGGTACTCTTTGTTCTGAATTTTATCGGATATAGATAGTCCAGTACCACATCCTTTAAAATAAAACAGAAAAGGATGTACAATGACAAAAAGAACAAACAAATAAATAAAATTGTTCTAACCTTATTTTTGTGTTGTATTTTTGTCTTTCATTTAATAAAAAAAATAATAAAAAGGCTGCACTTACCTTAACAGCATTTTTAAACTTCTTATTAAAAGACCAAATTTTTTATAATTTGGGTATAAAAATTTGTTCTGTTTGGTCAGCTGTTTCTTTTGATTATCCTTTTTCATATGCTTTTTAAAACAAGTGAATATGGTACAAAGGCAAAGTTCCTAAATTAAATCCGAGATTAAAGCGGAGTCCGCAGATTTTCATGTGGTCTCGGAGCAGTCATCTTCTGCAAGACCACGTGACAGGATCAGATATTAAATGTTAAAACTTAGTTAAAAAGAATCTATAATCGCTCTAAACTCAATTTAAATCTCATGAAATAAAGGATTGATTTTAATAAACAATAACAACACTTATTACTCCAGAGTAGTACTGATTGTCTATAACAAAAAATATATATATATATTTTTTAACTTATTATCGATAATAAAATAAAAGGTGGGTTAAAGAAATATTACTGGTAAAATACTAAATATGTTGGATTCACCATAAAAGAAATATAATAACACACAAAAAGTTTTTCGATAAAACTATAACCAATAATTTTTTTGATAACAAAATTCGTAAACGTCTTATTTTTTAAAATATGACTAAATAAGGCTTTAAAATATCAATATAAAAGAACACCAAACAAAAATGCAGAATTCAAACATAAAAAATTGCAAATATTTCTTAAAAAACAAATTTTAAAAAATTATGCTTAAAAAAAGGTTACTTATAAGGTATAAAATATCACAAATAATAAAAAATACTCTTAGTGCATTGGATATAAAGGAAATTATAAAATATAGCACAACTTTGTAGGTAATCATACAGACAATACTTTTTTTTCTTATACCTCTAAACGCTTAAAGTTTACTTGATTTTCGTCATTTTTTTTAATGAAGGTCATTATATATTTTTAAAAATGGGCATCTGGTTTACTGAAACATTAATATAAAAAATATATTATATATATATATATATATATATATATATATATATATATATATATATATATATATATATATATATATATTTTATATCTTTTTTATTTTTTTAATAATTCAAAATTGCGGATGTACACTAAAGTCTTCCAGAAAGGTCGCAGCGAGACTACTCAACGGCGAGCATTGTAGCATCGGATGTAGTGATTTAAAAACAAAGATCACAATTAAATTTTCCCAGACATAAGAACAATATTCTAAACAGGTTGATTTGGAATACATAGAGTATACAGATTGGAAGAAGAGAAATATTTCTGGCTCGAAAAGAAAAACCAAGCTTTAAATAATAATTCTTGGTTGATTTTCCTAAAGCTGGGTTAATTTTAGAAAATCTTAAAAGAAATTAATTCAGCACCATTTTCACTTTTGAAAATATTAAATATACATATTGAAACAAATGATTCTTTGGTTTGTGATATCCTGAATTTTAAATTTAAAAAAATTTGGAATTTCTTTTTTTAAAGCAATATTTAAATAATTTGGATATTTAGTAAAATTTCAAGATTTTATTTATTTTATTTTTAATCTTGAAAATGGGTTTCACTAAATGTTGGTAAGGTAATTTTGTTTTAAAGGGCTTTTGAATTTCTTTTTTGGTGATCTGCGTTCTTAAGAGTCAATGACTCTGTGGGTAGAAAAATCTACATCCTTGGTCCTGTCAAACTCGTACCTGTCTGACGATAGTTCAAAGAATGTTTTTAATAAACTAATCCTTCAAACAATAGGGAAATATGTCTATTATTACTTTACTCATTAAAATTTAATTTTTAAGGTTATACCACTGTCAAGAAGCCGGAGCCGGGGTATTCTAGACGCGATCATAGTTTTAGGTTAAAACGCGTAAACGGGTTCAACCTTTTGTGAAATCTGACTAGTCATTTGTGTTTATTCCTAGCCTAGTTGTCATTTTGCAAAAACGCCTGAAAATGCCAGGCTTGTTGCAGAAATGTAAATTTTCAAAACGCCGGAATTTTTGCAAAACACCCGTCTTTTGAAAAAGCCTGATTATTCAGTACGCCTGCGACATACATAATATATTAAAACAATGAACATATGGTCCCGGTGTCAATATAACTATTAATAATAATATATATTCTAAAGATTTTAAACTTCTTTTTTTAAATCAAAATTTAAAAACTTACAAAAGTGGCAATATGTAATTTTTATTTTTTCAAATATTATAAAAATAAGTAGCGATCACAAAATGCAAACTTAGTTAATTTAAATTATAAATGAAAAAAAGGGGCAAAGCTAATTAATTTAAAAAAAAAAGATTTATTATTTTTTGTAAAAAGTATTTAATTTGAAAATTGATGCGTTTGTTACAATGTCTTAATTTTATACAGGAGCAACATTTAAACTTTAAAGGGTTTTCTTGAATTTTTTAAAAAAACCATTTTTAATAAATATAAAGGATATAGATCAAAAATATGTAACAATATAAAAAATAGTCAAAATATAAGGGTGCCCATTTTAAAAGAAAACTTTGCGTTTACCTTAAACCGCAACGATAAAAATAATTGGGTACGCAACTAGTTTTACGTGAAATTCTTCATAAATTATATAAGATGCTAAATGCCAAAATTTGGGGCCGTTATCTCGAGACAAATCGTTAGTCGCGATCTTTTTTACCGATTAGCGCTTTGGAAATGGACAGAGAATCCATCTTGATTTGTTCATCTTTTGTGGTTTTTATTCTCTAAAAATCCATCTTACTTATTGTACAATTTAATTTCCTACATTTTTTTCTATTTTTTATTATTTGATTAATTAACAGAAAGCTTTAATAATATAGAATATGTAAAATTAATGTAAAAAGATTTTTATTATCATTGTATATGAATGGTTTAGTTACTATTTTTATTAAATACTAGGGCAAAGGTCTGTAAAATGTATCGTTGCGGTTTTAAATAGAAAATGTATATTATATACAAGTAAAACTATAACCAGACGTTTATTAAACAATTGTTTTAATTTATTAGTATAAATGTGTTTCTAATTCTACTCAAGTAAAAAGTCAATATATTTTCTTAAATGTAAAATAGTAGTTGTCATAATCTGTAGTATACGAACCTTGCATAAAATTTAAACAGATTTTAAAAAGTAAAATTTTAGTAAAAACATTTTTAAATTAAATGTGTAGTTAATATGTCTTTTTTTATTTTATTTACATTTTGGTCTAAACGGCATCCAAAAAATCTTTAAGGGGGGAAATTCCTGTACAATTTTTTTTTTCTCAAATGTTATATGATCCTTTTTAAGTGTCAAATTTTAGAACATAATTTTGAAAGAGTATTTCTTCTATTTTGGGAGGTAACCGTGACGTGTATGTATTTAACTTAAACGTTTTTTCAAAACATATGGTACACGATGTTAAGAAGTTATTGATCAATCTCTCTAAAATTTTGCACACATCTTTTTAATAATATTATTTTTTACATGAACCTACAAATTTCTGATTTTTTTTTACATTTTTTTTTCGAGCAAAGAAAAATATTGGCTTAAAATTAACTTCATTTTTTCCAAATATTTTATGCCGCAATTTTTTTTTTAATTTTTATTTAGATTTATCTAGAAAGTATGAAATTAATTGTGATCTTTGTTTTTAAATCACTACATCCGATGCTACAATGCTCGCCGGTTGAGCAGTCTCGCTGCGACCTTTCTGGAAGACTTTAGTGTACATCCGCAATTTTGAATTATTAAAAAAAATAAAAAAGATATATATATATATATATATATATATATATATATATATATATATATATATATATATATATATATATATATATATATATATATATATATATATATATATATATATATATATATATATATATATATCTATCTATTTATATCTTTTTTTATTTTTTTTTAATAATTCAAATGCGATACACCAAAGTCTTCCAGAAGATCGCGAGCGAGATTCCCTGGCTCGAAGTGATTTAAAAACAAAGATCACAATTAATTTCATACTTTCTAGATAAATCTAAATAAAAATTAAAAAAAAAATTGCGGCATAAAATATTTGGAAAAAATGAAGTTAATTTTAAGCCAATATTTTTCTTTGCTTCGATAAAAAAAAATTAAAAAAAATCCAGAAATTTGTAGGTTCATGTAAAAAATAATATTATTAAAAAGATGTGTGCAAAATTTTAGAGAGATTGATCAATAACTTAACTTATCGTGTACGCCATATGGTTTTGAGAAAAACACGTTTAAAGTTTAAATACATACACGTCACGGTTTACCTCCCAAAATAGAAGAAATACCTAAAATTATGTTCTAAAAATTGGGTGACGTACTCTAAAAGGATCATACTAACATTTGAGAAAAAAATGTACAGGAATTTCTCCTTAAAGATTTTTTGGATGCCGTTTAGACCAAAATGTAAATAAAATAAAAAAAGACATATTAACTACACACTTTAATTAAGTAATAATGTTTTTAGCTAAAAATTTTACTTATTATAAATCTGTTTAAATTTTATGCATAGGTTCGTATAACTACAGATTATGACAACTTACTTATTTTACATTTAAAGAAAATATATTGACTTTTTTACTTGAGGTAGGTTAATTAGCAAACACATTTATACTAATAAATTAAAACAATTGTTTAATATTAAACGTCTGGTTATAGTTTTACTTACGTATATAATATACATTTTTCTATTTAAAAACCGCAAACGTAACATTTTCTACACGACCTTGCCGCTAGATTTATTTAATAAAAATAGTAACTAAACCATTCATATACAATGATAATAAAAATCTTTTTACATTAATTTTACATATTCATATATTATTAAAGCTTTCTGTTAATTAATCAAATAATAATAAAATAGAAAAAAATGTAGGAAATTAAATTATGCGACAATAAGTAAGATGGATTTTTAGAGTAATAAAAAAACCACAAAAGATAGAACAAATCAGATGGCACGTTCTCATGTCCATTCTCCAAGCAGCTGCAATGGTAAAAAAAGATCGCGACTAACTTGATTTGTCTCGGAGATACATGGCGTTTTACAAATTTTGGCGATTTCAGTATACATCTGTATATAGTACATTTATGAAGAATTTCACGTAGAAACTAGTTGCGCACCTAATTATTTTTTATCAGTTGCGGTTTTAAGGTATAACGCAAAGTTTTCTTTTTAAAATGGGACACCCTGTATATTTTTTGACTATTTGTTTACCTATTAGATTACATATTTATTGATACTATATCCTTTATATTTATTAAAAAAAATGGTTATTTTTAAAAAATTCAAGAAAACCCTTTAAAGATTTAAATTTTGCTCACCTTGTATAAAATTAAGACATTGTAACAAACGCATCAATTTTCAAATTAAATACTTTTACAAAAAATAATAAATCTTTTTTTAAAATTATTAGCTAATTGCCCCCTTTTTAATTCATTTATAATTTAAATTAACTAAGTTTGCATTTTGTGATCGCTGCAATATTTTGTATAATATTTAAGCAAAAAATAAAAATTACATATTGCCAGCTTTTCGTGTTTTTAAATTTTGATTTAAAAAAAGTGAAGTTTAAAATCTTTAGAATATATATTATTACTAATAGTTATATTGACACCGGGACCATATGTTGCATTGTTTTAATATATGTATGTCGCAGGCGTACTGAATAATCAGGCTTTTTTCAAAAAGACTAGGTGTTTTGCAAAATGCCGGCGTTTTGAACAATTCAATACATTTCTGCAACAAGCCTGGCTATTTTCAGGCGTTTTGCAAAATGACTAACTAGAGCTAGGCGAATTAAACAACTTATTCATTTTTGTTACAAATGACTAGTCAGATTTCACAAAAGGTTGAACCTACGTTTACGCGGTTTTTCTAACCTAAAACGTATGACTCGCGTCTAGAGATACCCCGGCTCACGAGCTTCTTGACAGTGTTTATAACCTTAAAAATTAAATTTTAATGAGTAAAGTAATAATAGACATATTTCATATTGTTGTGAAGGATTAGTTTATTAAAAACATTCTTTGAACTACTCGTCAGACAGGTACGAGTTTTGCACAGGACCAAGGATGTAGATTTGTTCACCCACAGAGTCGATTGACTCTTAAGAACTTGCAGATCACCTAAAAAAGAAATTCAAAAGCCCTTTAAATACTAAAAATACCTTACCAACATTTGGGTGAAACGCCATTTTCAAGATTAAAAATAAAATAAATAAAATCTTGAAATTTAACAATAAATATCGAAATTATTTAAATATTGCTTTAAGAAAATAAGAAATTCCAAAATTTTTTTAAATTTAAAATTACGATGTAATATCACAAACCAAAGAATCATTTGTTTCAATATGTATATTTAATATTTTCAAAAGTGAAAATGGTGCTGAATTAATTTCTTTTAAGATTTTCTAAAATTAACCCAGCTTTAGGCAAAATCAACCAAGAATTTATTATTTAAAGCTTGGATTTCTCTTTCGAGCCAGAAAGTATTTCTCTTCTTCCAATCTGTATACTCTGTATGTATTCCAAATCAGACCCTGTTTAGAATATTGTTCTTATGTCTGGGAAATGGCGTCCGCCTACAACACTTAGCTTTTTGGACTCCATTCAAAGAAGAGTCGTTCGTCCTATTAATGATTCCACGCTCACAGAAAGGCTTCCTCTTCTTGCCCACCGTTGAGCAGTAGGGGATCTGTCGATCTTCTATAGGTATTTTCACGGCTTCTGCTCAAAGGAGTTGGCCAGTATAATTCCTTCTCTGGCAGCTCCCAACAGAGCAACACGTAGTGCAACTTTTATGCATCCTTTTACAGTTCAGTTAGAGAGGCTCCGAACTTCTCGCTTTTTTCGTTTCTTCATCCCTAGAGTGTCAAGACTATGGAACCTGCTTCCCGCAGAAGTTTTTTCTTCTCCTCCCATTCCCCAACTAATTAAGACATGTGTGAACAAACTCCCTCTGACCACCCTTAAGATACCCACGGTACGTTAGTACTTAGGCATCAGCCTTCGTGGACTGTACCAAGATAAGAAAAAATTAACTAATAATAATGCTACACAATTATCTTTCTTTAATAATATAAAAGCATTTTTTTTATTTTACGTTTGTTTTTTTAGGAACTTTCGTTTGCTGAAATACTTACTTTTGATTCGTTTATCCGTTTGGCTAATGGTGCAAAACTTTCACCTATATGAAATGTATAACATTAACAATAATATAATAAGGAAATTTTATGTTTTATGTAAATATTAAGTTGTTAGCTTATAATATAGTTTATTTAAAAATGTTATATAGTACAAGTTTGGTTTGGTACAAATATTTTTTTTTGGTAAACCCTTAATTTTTTATACCCTGCAACCAACCGTCCAGCCTTAATAAATTCACAGTATTTAGATGGCCAACTAAATGTGATTGTTGTTTTAGGTTGTGGTAGGATCAGGGGGACGAGGATGGCTTGATGGATCATTGCACCCACAAAATTGGGTAAAACTGATACAAAGTGTCCCAAACAAAAACGCTGCCAATATGAGAAATTTCTTAGTCAATGGACAGGTAACTAAAACTATTAAATGATTATATTATTAACATTTATTATACAACGTAAGAAAAATTAAAAGCAAAAATAAAACTGCTAATAATTTTATAATTTAAATCCGAAAAAGGTTCTAAATAGAATGTACATTTAAGCAGTTAAATTCATTTTTTATAATTTTTTAAATTATAAATTAATTACCTTTTGTAAAATATTGCTTAATTT